>BMAO01015249.1:0-280249 GCA_019973975.1 Trichonephila clavata | reverse complement strand
GTTCATGCAAAACTTTTCAGTCAACTACGTCCTACGCGAAACACCGGGGCATGTCGGAACGCGGAGAAACCGATTCACGCAGCATAGGCAGTTCAGACTAGTTTCGTGCAACTGCTGTGCGAAGGAACGTTGTTAACCATCAAACAAGGTGAATGATGGCACAAAGACGCCAATTGGACATGTTTACGAAAGAGAGAATCAATGGAATGCTGGAATCCTCACGATCACAAACCGAAGCGTCTCGAATTCTGAATGTGGACCAGTCTGTGATCTGAAGACTGTGGCAGATGTTTCAAAGAACGGGAGATGTTACCCGACAAACCAGTATCAGGTCGACCAAGAGTCATCAACCCCTCACCAAGACCGATATCTGGTAATAAGTGTGCGACGTCAGAGGGCAGTACTGCCAGAGCATTGAATTCGGCGCTCAAGGTCGCCACAGGAATACGAATTTCGAGACAAACTGTTTACAGGAGACTCAATCCTGCTGGCCTGTATGCCAGAAAACCAGCAGTTTGCATTCCCCTCACGTCTGCGCATAAAAGCGCTCGTTTGAACTTGAGTTTGAAACATCAACATTGGAGTGTGGGAGAGTGAGCCAATGTGACGAGTACGGTTATGTCTGAGTAGTGATCTCGGCGGGTAACGATATGGAGAGAACGTGGAACACGTTTTGAACCAAGAACATAACGGAAAGACATCATTTTCATCAAGGGAGTAATGGTAGGGCATCATGATGGACGGCCACACAGACCTCATTTTTTGACACGGGGTCTGTGTCTGCTCAAAGATACAGAGACGAAGTTCTTGAGACTTATGTTCGCTTGCTTCAAGTGCTGTCGGTCCTGATTCATATTCATGGATGATAATGCGCCATGTACGAGCGGTGCTGATTAATGACTTCCTTGAAACGGAAAACATCCAGCGCATGTCGTGGCCTGGAATTCCCCTGATTTAAATCCTATCGAGCATGCATGGGATATGCTCGGGAGACAAATTGCAGCCCTTTCGCACCCACCAAGCTCCGTTACAGAACTGAAGAGAGTTATTCTCAAGAACCTTGGAACTGTTTGAGCCCAAAAATCATTCATCATCTCATAGCAAGTATGGTAAATCGCTGTGCAGTGTGCCTGGCGTCAGAGGTGACCAAACGCCTTATTAAACTGCAGCATCAGTATTTTTTTTAATGTTTTTTTTCTTTAAAGTGGAATCCTTGCTATGCTCAGTTTTTTTCAAACTAGCTGCTTTGGATATAAAATTAATTATTATCATTCTTTTGATTTGCTTTCTTATTTTATAACCATTTTACACTCGCATATCACGTTTCCCGCCATCTGATTTACAGTTCTTTCTTTATTCACATAATTATCAATTATGTTTAACTTTTGGACACTGTGTACATCAGTGCAAAGGGTTAAAACTGATAAAAAGCTTCTAGAATCGGTTCAAGGACTTTCGAGTGCAGTATTTCATACTTTAACCATCAAGTAATTTTATTCATAGAATACCTTAGCTAAGTAATAGAATTCAATATTTTATATATTTACTGACTTGTCTATTATTCATAAAATACCTATTTATTCTATGAAATAAGAATTCCACACTTTAACGGTAACATATAAATACATAGGATAATTATTCATACGAAAATTGTACTTACTTGGGACACCAATACTAATTTAAGGGTCGTAGAACACGAAATGCACGTAAGGCTTTCACATCAAAACCTCTTTCATCAGAGCGGAAAGAGCTGTACTAATAATACTGAAATCAAACAGAAATTTATTATATTATTGAATTTATAGATTAAAACATATCAAAAACATCATCATAATTATCAAGTATTATTAAATGTAAAAATATAAACATTTTACTTAAATTTTGAACGTAAAACATTTCATAATGATAGGGAATTTATAAAATAAACGAAGTACTACAGGTCATTTTGGCTTAATTTTAACGTTAAATGATATTAATAGAAAAATATCTTTTTTAAAAAAATGTATGGCACTAAAATTCTTTCTTTTCATTTTTTTCTCCACACATCTACTTAAAATAATAGATTTAAAATTCAGTTTACCAAGCATTAGAAATTTTATGACAGTTAGAAAAAAAATTTTAAGAAAGATATATAAAAGTGCATTGCATATCACTATTGAAAGTGGCTTTTCTGAAGAAAGAAGCCGAAGATATGAACTCACAACAAATGGCAATTTTTAATAAATAAAACATTTTTGAAAAGTCAAGAGTTATTCAAATGGAATACTCTATACAAGAAGTCCCAAATTTTTGTCTCATAGACCCCTTGCCATATTTTTCGTATTGGGGTAGACCCCTGTTTGCCTAATATTGAATTTTTGCAACTTCAAAAGATTTAAATTTTTAACTGTAGTGAAGTATAGTGTTTGAACCTTAAGAATCATATGTTAATTAATTTTAAATTTCAATTTAATAATGCATAAAATAATTGAGCCGAAAAGAAAAATGTTTTTAATGAGAGGGAGGAATTTGGCACCTCATAACAAATATTCAACATTTAGCATTAATCTTGTCGATGCCCTAACTCTAATTTCCTCAATTAATAATGTCCGGTATATAAATATTTCTTTTTGGATATTGGCAACCGCGATGAAGCTCTTGTCGCAAGGAAAAACAATTAAAAAATTTCTCTCGATATTCCAATGTTTCGAGGTAAGCAACAGGAACGCCTTTTTATAGTTAAAATTGCTGACATCTGTTTCTAAACTTTACTTTAAGATCTTCGTTAGTGCCTATTCGAATGATTTCCTCTTGTAATATGACAGTTATTTTCTTCAATGTGACCATATGATTTCTTAGTCTATTGTGGTATTATCATAGTCAAACCTAGTTTCAAAATCTGAACAGAGGGCAATTAAATGCTGAATGTTGTTTAAAACGTCATTCTCCTGACAGATAGTTTGTGACAAAATGAGAAACTAAGAAAATGTGCGATGTCCAATATTATACTTCTTTAGCTTAATTCTGGGAAGAAGAGCTGAAATGATGGTCTTGTTTTAATATCACCTTGTAACTGTGCAAATGAACCTCATTAAATTTAGTAAATAATTCTGTAAAATAGGTAAAATCTGGTTTCTCTTTGATCACATTTTCTTTTAAAATTAAAGTCACGATTTGGTTTAATGAGAGCCACTATCTTAGACCACCATTTACACCACATAGATCCCTAAATCATTATTTCATTGACGTTGACCCCTTGCAAGTCGTCATAGACCCCGGATTCCATATAGACCACTTTGGGAATCACTGCTGTAAACAATATTATAATATAACATTTATACAACATCATAATGGGTATGTTCAACTGTCAGACAATTTGATGGATTTCTTATTTTTATACGAATTCTTTTTTTATTATTATTTCATTACAAGCAAAATAGAGGAATTTACTAAACTTATTAAAATCTTCATACCATTATTTGACACTTTTAAAATCTTGCAATCATTATCATCTTAATTCTAAATTCTGCATTCAAAAGAAAATGTTAAGTTGCTATGAATTTGGAATGGGATGCTTAATAAAACAAGGAACTTGGCTGATATTTTAAACCTTAGACATGAAACAGTTCTATCACATACTATGGTAAGAAATATAAATTGAACCTCCATCGACATCTTTCAAATCAAGTATAATTTGCAAATTAAATATGTATAATTTGGACTTAAGATGTCCATTAGCTAAATATATTGGAGTGATATTAGAGAATCTTGAAAGACACAGATATAAAATGAAAGAACATACTCATGTCACAAAACTGTTGTTTTAACCTCTTAACTGTCATAGGCGTTTATATCTGACTCATTCAATCGGTGCGTTAGGTGCTAGAGACGTATGTATACCTCTTTCCGAAATACGTTCTTTTCTTTAAGTTGCTATCAGTAAAACTATTTCGAAGGCTTTGGAATGCAATAAAATGCCTTTACAGTGTTTGCGAAGGATTTACTTATTTCAGAGAAGAAATTGCTTATATGAGCCCTCCCCCCCTCAATACACTGCATACTCATGCCTGTGAGAAAATGGTGCACTGAGGAACGAATTGCGTTTCATCGGCAGTTAAGGGGTTAAAAAATTTGGAGGAAGACTCAACATGCTACAGAAATACATCATTGAAAGAAAACAAAATTCCGCACTTAAATCATAGTCCTTTTGTTTTCTTACTCTCAACCCGGAAATTTATAGATTTTGGGCGTTTGTAGAATCTTTTTGTTTTAAGATTCTATAATCCGAGCTCAGAGTCGAAGAACGGTTTGAATATGTTCCCAAAGGAAAATAAATTCAAGTTCTAGTGTGAGTAGCAAAGTTTAAAAATTTTTTTTTCCTTAATCAATGCCTAGAACATGCATTTCTTCCTTCAAATTACTTTTTTTTCTCAGGTAAATAACTTTTTCATTGCTTTGGTTTCTTTAAGCTCACACGTGAAAATCAATTCTTGTTTAACTTAATTCTTTTAAAAGTATTTCGAAGATATATAATAAAAGGTCTTAAACGTTTTTAATTATGAATATTCAAGCAATGAATCAGGAAAGAAATATATTAACAAATAATGATATTTTTTCAGATTCTTATTTCACTTTGTTTCGTTTAACGAAATAACATTGTTTTAGGCGTTAATTAAAGATACACTTTTTTTTCAACAGTAAATAACTCATGAATTATATTGTATACTTATTATTCCGACCATCATCTAATCAATTACACAAATTCTACCGAATAAGATTTTACGAATTCGTTACGAAACCACATCCATCATGTATTCTAACGAAATTCCGAATGACAAATGTTATGTTAATTGTAGTTAATTATATGCATAACCAATTTCCACTCCGCGTGTAAAGCACCAATTCATTAAAACGAATGTTTTATGTTCTTCAACACCTTTACACTATCTCCACAGGGAATAAATACGACTATATTTCGTGCCTGTAAATATGAGAAACAGTTATTTCAGATTTCACGTGATGTGAAAAGTGCTCACAACATGCGATTGCAATAATGTGATTGTAGGTATAGAAACATTAGACCAACTGGTGACAATTTTTCAAGGGTTGATTGAAACGAAAAGCATGACTGGAATATATTTTATGGAGGTTAAATTTACGTTGGATATATAGTATGTAGAAAGAAACACATATTTGAAATGTTGTTTTCAAGGTTTAGGGGGTTTTGAGCGAAGATTTACTGAAGTGATTAAAATTGTTTCTAAAAGGTGTTATTTTAATATACCGTTTAAGTGTGAGTGAGTGCCAAAAAACATTCTATCTTTCTCTTCTCGGTTGTTTTGAAAATGACGTTAATATTTGTATCTTTTACTGTTGTTTTCATTGGTACAGATATATTGGTTCAAATATATATATATATATATATATATTATATAATAAATATGTATTATATATATATTTGAGGATATTATTTAAAATATTGTGGGTATTATACATATAATATACATAAATACTTCATCATAACTAATGCATCACTGAATTCTGAATTTACAAGAGCTGTGTCGATTTATAATATCATATTTTTTAGCAGCACGAAGAGTTCATTATGAATTAGTAGGGATTGAGGTTATAAGGAAAAGAAAAATATTATATTAATCAAAGCGTACCTAGGTGGAAAATATGTTCCATGGAATTCAGATTATATAGGAGAAAAGTAATGAAAAATAATAATTATAAAATTTAATATTTCCACAAATTGGTTTAATTTTCGAAAAAAAAATGGAAAAAGACTTAATTTTGGTTAGATGATTCTAGACTCAAAATGAAATTTCTTTTCTATAAAAATAACCGAAAACGATTTTATAATTAAAGGAGTAGAGAATAGTATGATCTACTTTGCAACATTTGGTGACCTCCAACTCCTCCTTGCTCCATCGAGTCAGTCCGTCCAAGTATTTTTCTGTCTCCTGATTCATTGTGCACTGTAATTTCGACCGTAGCGTTTTTTTTTTAAAGAAAATTAATACTAAAGAAGTTGTTAAATGTACCTGATGTGTTTTTCCTGTTACTGTTTAGAGAAAGTGTCCTCTCATCGTAAAAATTTTTAAAAAGCACTAAAATACTTTTGTTTTTGAACAAAAATTACTTTGACTTTTTACCAAAAAAAGAATTAATGTCTAAACTTCATTTCACTTGTGAAAAAGTATTTAATACAAAAATTAACTTTTTGTTTCATTTTTTTCCGTTATCTATGTACCGGAGAACATTTTTCCCGTATAGGTTTGAAATTCTGAAAAAAATATTGATCCACCATATGGTGTATTGTCTCAGGAACCTTAGAATCGATCATACATTTAAAGAAAATTATCTTTCATAATATTAGACGAATTACGTATTATAGTCATCACTTGCATGTGTAACACAATAACTTTCACTGAAAAGTTTTACTTCATTTCATATATTATACAGATACAGTAATTATAATAGTACAAGGTTATTGAAGAAGTCTATAACTGATTTTTTGTGTCTAAAATCAATATGCTTATAATTATGCAAAGAGAAGTCTTAAAAAATGGTACTGGAAGAAGAAAAAGTACTTCTCGAATAGAATTTCTTTGAATGTTTATTCATAATATCTAGAAAAACTAAATCCTTTAAAAAAGTAAAACTTTTAATGAATTCGTTTTTAATTAGAAATTTGTTACCCTGTTACAGCCTTGACTTAGTTAATAAATTTATTACGTTGTTCCACCATCATTAAAAATTTAATGAAGCTGGAAAAAAAACGTGTCCCCAAAAATAAGTTTCCACTAATTAGTAAAATTATATTCGAATGTTTTTAGAGCAGCGATAGGATTCTTTTTATTATAATTTTGTCCTTTTCCGTTTATGAAAGCGAAAATAGTTCACATTTTCTGTAATGTCATTTGAATAATAGATTCGTATTCTACCTTTAAGGCTGGCACCATTTTTTAAAAGTGCTCTTTTTCAGTAAATTCGATACACGGTTTTAGTTTTGCGTTCTAAAAAATATTCTGCGACTAGATTCCTTTAAATAGAAATCAAAAGGCCTTACTCTTGAGGGAATTCAATTTTCTTGCATTTAGCAAAGGAAAAAAAAACTGTTAGCGTTAAGGAAATACATTTTTTTAAAATTTGAAAGTAACATTATTGAGAAATTCTTTACTCAATAAGATCAAAGTAAAATCATACAGGATGGAAAGTGATTCAATAAAGAATGTTGGAAATTCGTATTTCAGTAAAGTACTTTTGCAGAGAAAAACAAAAGCTTCGGGAAATTAAAAAAAGAAAAAGAAAATTAATGCGTCGGACAGATATTGATCTTTTTTATTTCTTCTGTTTTATGACGTTATTCAAATTTATTGTTGTACTGCATCGCATTTTAGAAACAACAAAAAAGTTTCAAATAAGTATTGTGTTTCAAATAAATTTTCGAATTTTATAAATAATTCTTAATATAAATATTTATCGTCAATTTTAAGCCTAAACTCAATGAAAACAAACATATATTTGCATCATCAATTCCATTTTTATTCGTAGCCGACAGCTACTAAAAACTCGTCTGTTCTTACTCATGCATAAATCTTCTCTTTTTCGAAATTTAATTCTATTATTATAAGGAACTTTGAAAGAACATAATTAAATTTAACAAACTTTAAGTAAATATAGTTAGATATTAATTTACATATATAACTAAAACAGAAAGTCACTTGGGAATAATTATTGTTAAGTATTAATTATTACTTCTAATAATAATTACTACAAAAATACTACTCGTATTTAAAAGCAGTGAATATATTAAATAATATTGAATTTCAATATTCTTTTTAATTTTTTTCTTCAAAATAATATAAAAATAATTCCATAGGCTTATACATACTATTTTTATTATAATATATTAACCACATGTATTGTGTTTAAATATTAATTCAAAAATTAGACACAAAATTTCTTATTTCTTATTAAAATTAAGAGAAGAATTATTACAAGTTAAGTAGAGATTTCTTGTAAATTCCTTTAAAATTTTTTTTTTGTAAATGTACATTTAATTTGAAATGGTAAAATAATTGTAGGTGTAAATGTAACGAAAATGGGCAGTGTATATCGGAGAAGAATAAAACAAGTTACGAGTAAGTATGTTCGAATTAATGGACTTTAAATTAGGAATACTTAAATTATTCAATATTTATTGAATTCTAACATCTTTATAGAGGTAAAACAAATTTTAGCTCCAAAACATTCTAACGTAGCCTAAATATTATCCATATTACATAATCTTTTGAAATGAATAATTTTAAAATTCTTTGAAAATCCAGAAGGCTGATTGAGCTAACTTTTGCTGCATTGTTAGCTTTTTAGACATTAAAATATGATTCAATACCCGTCTGTCTCCTTCACTGAGCTTCTTTTTCCGTCCACTATTTCACTTTGCCGAGCTTGTCTTGCCACACCGTGTGCATCCTGTCATAGCTTCAGACACCGCAACTCTATAAACATCTCAAAGTTCAGAAGCTTCGATCACTGTGCTCCAGCTGGACGGTCTCCTACAATTTGACCTCTTTTGAAAAAAATCTAAGACTTGCAAAACTCAAGCTTTCACATACCACAAGAGAATATATACATTTCTATTTATAAAATAAGTGGTAGCCATTATTATACTTTAATGCTTATGAAATGCATTCAAAAATGAACATTCACTTTTATTCTCAGGTGTTTCCATTATTTTGATAGCTACCTGTAGGCGTCAGTGGAATTTGGAGGTCTTGAAACACACTTCTTCCTTACACCTATATGAGTCCTTGTGATTTCGACCTCTTTCTGAAGTTGCAAGAACCCTTCTGAGACATCCAATTTTCTGATGTGGCTTTTGAGGTGTAGTAGAGGCTCCGTCACTAATCACATAACATTAATGCCTTATTAACTGTATTCAATGGCTTACGGACATTTGGCGAAAGGCAATAAGCTGAACGAATTTGAGTCCTTTTATTTTGTTTGCTGTCGGAAGAAAGAGTGTTAACATTAGTTTTTTCTTCCTTCATAATCCATATGTTGCATAATATCGCAAACACTGCTCTCAGAAGTACTTGAGATGATCCTCGATTAACTTCTGACTCCATTTGATCCACTATTATCATTCTGCATTATTCCACCTTAAAGATTCAGGAAATCTTTCATTCTGCCCAATTTTTCTCTTTTGGTGACGACGGTAATTTTCCCATTCAGATCCAATATTTTGACAGGCATTACAAATTTGATGCAATTTCACTAAAGCTGCTCGTGAATATTTCACAATTATGGTGGTTTCGCTAGAATTTGCTCCATGCATACGATGTCCTACTATTTTTCCACATTCAAAGGACGTCAAATCACGCTTCTACTACTATACATTCACAAGCTATGCACCTAAACCTATATCATTAACTTAACCTTCTCTTTAATACTAACTGTAGAGTATTATTGGAGATTAATCTAACAGACGCATTATTTAAAGACAGCACATTTATTTACATTAAAAAAATTATTAAAATCATACTATCAATTTCTCAGTTTTGGCCACCACCCTAACGTGCTGGTTCCAGAAACATTCTACTAAATAACAAGTCATATAAAAAAGTCAATTCCTACTTAGGTCAACAAAGAAAAATTTTAGTTACTTTTTATCAAATAATTGTAATTAACATAGCTATGCATATACTATGACAAAATCACAATATTAAGTTGCAATTAATTTTTATTAATTATCATTAAAGTATCTAAAACAATTGCCATCTAAACAATCATGAACATAAAATTTCAGTTCAACTGAATGCTTTAAGACGAGAGGAAAAAAATATTTTAGTTTTGATTCAAGTTGCTAAAAATGAAACCAAAGTGGCTGTATCTGTAGTTTAATCAATTAACTTTTTATTAATTATAATTCAATTACCATATTGTCATCCGAAATAATCGAGTATATAAAATTTTAGCTCAATTGAGCGCTTTAAAATGTATTTTATTAACGATTGAAAATTTGAGCAAGGTATAGGAAGATTGTGAACTCCCTAATTAGTTCCTCCCTTGTTTGAGTGTATTTAATATTTTGTAAGGAAACGCTGAGGCAGGCATATAGTTACGTTGCCATCGAAGGCAGTATGAGCAGCTGCCAGAGTTCAAAAGGGGAAGAATCATCCTGATGATGGAAGCTGAATGGTCAGCTTGGCAAGTAGCTCGTCAAGTAGGCTATTCTGATTTTACTGTGAGGAGGTGTTGGGACCAGTGGACAGAAAAAACGGCATTTACACGGTGATCAGGTTCAGGGCACCCTTGCCAGATTGATCGTTGAGAAGACCGTCACATCATACGACACGTACGTGTAGAGCCAACTGGCACAAAGGGATGTTCTGCAACAGAATGTAACCAGATCGTCTTCAGTGACAAATCTAGGTTCAATTTGAGCAGTGATAACAATCGTGTTCGTATGTGGAGGCCTCGTGAGGAATGCTTCAATCCTGCCTTCCTAAAGCGACATACCGCTCCTACAGCCGGTGTGATGGTATGAGATGCCATTGCTTATGATACATTGTCACCCTTAATATAGATCCATGGCACAATGACAGCCCTGCGGTACGTCCATGGCATACTTCAGTCACATGTCTTCCCACTCATGGAAGAGCTTCCAGGAGCCATTTTTCAACAAGACAATGCTCGGCCACACATAGAAAGAATGTCATAAAACTCTGTCTCCACCTCATTACCACCCTTCCCTGGATTGATCTTCAGATTTGTCACCAATCTAGCACATCTGAGATCATTTGAGGTGGTAAGTTGGAGAGTCTACGAGTTTGGTAGAACAAGAGACGCGTTTACAGCAACTATGGAATGTGAAATGTCTCAGGACATCATACGGCACTTGATACAAGTGCCGTATGTTTAAATGCCTCCTCTATAGCATCGTGCATTCACGCTAGAGGGGGGCTAACAGAGTACTAAAACTTCCGTTCATTTGTACTCTTTTTCTGAAATAAATGATACTTTTTCTCTGATTTTCTAATCACTTAATTATATCAAAGCAGTACCTACATATGTAAAATTTTATATGTAATTTCTATTTTGACGATTTTTTCTTGTTGCGCAAATTCTTAGGACAATGAGAGTAAAATGAAAATTTATAATAAATTATTTGTTGAAACTCATTTTAAATAAAGACCTTTAGTAAAATTTTAGTATCGAAAATAAATAATGTTTAGCAAATCCTAAAACCTTGTTTTAAAATATGTATAAATAGTGAGAAAATTGAACACGAACTTTAAAAATCCTTTTTAAAGAAATCTTATTTAAAGAAATTTCAATGATATTTTATTTGTGATTATGAAACTAAGTTTAACAAAATCCTGTTTTATATGAAGGATTATATCCATTTCTATAAGACTTTTAAAGTTTTCTTTTTGCTATTTTCTTTCTTTCTTTAACACTTTTTCATATTCAGACATTTTCCGTTCTTTGGTAAAAGTACGTTCATTATATATCTAAATCCTCCATACTTTTCTCACTGAAATGTGTACGGCCAGAAAGAGTTATAATCCTAAATAAAATATGCCGTTTTCTTATATTCCCTACGTTAAAGATAGAAACATCCTAAAAAACCGCAAATTTTTAAATTTCCATCGTTACAAATACAGTTATGATGTGTGAGTCCACATAACACACTTTACCACTATTTAATTCATTTGTAAATACTTAGGAAAAAATATATAGGTAGAGATGGGGATATATTTAGAGCATCAACCGTCATGATATGTCAGAAAAGAGTTTGGTTTGCATTTGCCATTTTTTAAAAATGGCAAATAAGCTATACAAGGTTTTAAAGAAGAAATAAAAACTCCAACATTAATTTTGTTTAAGAATTAAAATTCCGACACTAATTGTTTTTGATAAGCAAGTGTAATGCATCGTTGAAAGTATAAAAATTTAAACTTTTTAAAATTATAAAAGGGAAAAATCGATGTGTATTGATTGAATTTTGCTTATTTGTATCCCTCTTAATGCTAAAGAACATATTACATTTATATGTACTATTTCTTTCTAAAAAGCAGACTTTCTTAATACTAGGTTTGTTCAAATGTAGAACAGTGAGTTTACATGTATAGAAATAATTTTCTTTCAGTGATTTTTAAATTATAACGTTGATTTTAATTGTTGATTTAAAAATATGTAAATATACAGGTGGTTATCAAAATAATGGGAACACCTGAGAAAAAAAGTGACATTTTTTAATGTGTTTCGTAAACCTTAAACTGTAATAATAGCTACCAGTTTTTGAATAGAAATGTGTATATTCCGAAAGTGTGAGATAGCTTTATTAAAGTTTTCTAAGTTTTTTTTAAAGCACGAAATGTCGGACCTCTTTGATTTTCAAAATGGCCAAATTGCAGAAGTCCGTCTAGCTGGAGCAAGTGTGATCGAAACATCCCGACTTTAAGGTTTTTCTGGAGATACGGTATCTGAAGTCCTAACAGCATATGTACAACACTGCAAAATAAGCTCGGCAAAGCAAAACAGTGGGCGGAAAGAGAAGTTCAGTGAAAGAGACCGATGGGTATTGAAGTGGATTGTAATGTCTAAAAAGCGAACAACTGCAGCAAAAGCGATTGCAGAGCTCAGTCAGAATCTGAATTTTCCAGTGTCAACGTTTACAGTTGAAAGGCACCTTCATAAACCGAACATTTACGGAAGAACAGCAATTCCCAAGCCACAAGTAAAAGATGTTAAGGCCGAACCTCATCTACAGGGGTGTCACACTGACAAAACTTGATCGATTGATAAGTCGAAGAAAGTAATATGATCTGACGAGTGTCCTCTTTCGCACTTTTCCCGTCAACAGGACGTACTCGTTTGAAGGACACCTGTACAAGCGTATTATCGTGATTGTCTCCTTCCAACTGACAAGCATGGAGGTGGATCTGTCATGATATAAGCAGTCGTGTCGTAGTTTTCTACTGGATAATCGTAATCTTGAAAAGAAGGATCGCTGCGGAAAAGTATAGAGATATTTCAGCTGAACAGGACCATCCTATGATAAAAACTTAATTTAATGCAGAGATGGAATTTTCCAGGATGATAATACACCTATCTATGCAGAGAGACTTGTCCAATATTGGTTTGATGAACAAAAGGATAACCACTAGGTCTACACAGTCACCCGACCTCAATATAATTGAACCATTATGGTCTATTTTAGAGCGTTCAATATGGAACCGATATCCTCTACCAGCATCTCTTGGAATTTTCACAATATATCCTTAAAGAATTATAAAATATCCCTTTAAACACAATTCAGCACTTGTATTAATCAATTTCTAGGCGAATCCAAGCTGTATTACATGCTCTAAAGGATTCTTTATAAATATAAAGTGTTTCTATTATTTTGATAAACACCTTCTTAATTAATTATCCCGCTTTCAATGTATTTACTTATTATAAATTGCAGAGGTAAGGTTAAGGATGTTAAAGGAAAATATACATTATTTATGTGCATGTTTTTTCATTAAATATATGGTAACAAATACAATTGGGAATTTTAAATCATTACCTTGACCACTGTACTTATATAAAACCTTTATATTGAAAAATGTTATCAATCAAGTGTATTAAAACGTGTTGAATATGTAGTTTTTCCTTATTTGTAGGATAAAATCTGCGACGAAGCATAGTGCTGAACAAGTGTTTGATTTGTTAAAATAGTACTATGATTTTTTGAAAATTCAGTTAGATCCCGAAGGGAGAACTGGAAATGCATTAGATTGAGAGCATTATACACATTTTTAGATCAATCCAGGAGATTTTTAAAGAAATGATTGGAAAGAAAATGATTGAAAGATTTGGAAAGATATTTCCTCCGTTGACATACATTCACCGTGTCTTCATCCACATTCTTTGAATTACTTAAAAGTAAACAGTTTTGATGCGTATCAGAAAGAAATTACAAACTTTTAAGTCAGAATATTTTCCGAGTCAATACTTCGAATGAAAACCATCTTGAAAATTTTGTACATTGATCAGTTGTTTTAAAATTGTGAAAATAATTTTAAACCCTCTTAAACATTGAAGCTTTTCAATATATTACGCAAAAAGGTTATTAGACTCTAACATTATACTAAACATCCTCCCTTTTACGCCCAATTTTATTAGATCCAACATAATTTGTTTCTAGAAGTTTAAAACCAGTGTATCCATTAGGAGAACTTATACTTAATATCCCATCACCGACATTTAAATATCTTGCGGCATAAGAGCAAACATCGATAATGTAAATCAGTCAATTCTTACTCTTAAACCAAATACAATTTCATTTATTTTGAGAAACATAAATGTATTAATTCTTTTAAAAAATCCGTGTTTTCTTCATTTAGCTTCAAAATCTAAGTGCTTCTAAGCTTCATATTTTCTATTAATCTATAATAACTGAATTCGGCAAGAAATATTTTGTTTCCTTCAAGTTTTTAAAATCCCACAACTATGCAGAGCTAAGAGTAAACAATTATTCCATGTACAGCCTCAGAGAAATACACAACCGATACACTATATTATTTTATTAGAAAAATAATAACTGTTTTTTTTTCTGTTGAAATTTGATAAATTGAATCGGCTTTAGAAAAAGTCGAAACTCTCTTTTTCCTTAAATAAATACTCATTTAATTTGAGTTCCAATAAATTAAGCTATTACCGTTAAAAGAGAAAACATTTATACATTTTTTGTCAAAAAGAATTCCTAAGCAAATAAAAAGAATCTTCCACATAGAACTAATGAACATTTATCTTTATCATTCATCTTATACTCTAGAAATAAGTGACTGTACTTGAAAACTAAGGCAAAATCACTATTTATTTTAATCTTATTTGATGAATAACTTCATTTCCGAAGTTTTCGAAATTTATAACACTATACAAACACTGCTACGGATGAGATTGCCTTTGTAGATTTACTTCTGTTGAGAAAATCAGGTTTTACATAACATCACGAATATCGTCAAAAGAAGAGTAATAACAAAGAAAACATTCCAAACTCACTGGGACGAGATTACTTGTGATAAGAAATCCAAACAAATTTCCCCAGGGAGGCGTATGTTTCGGAATTAGACAAACAAAGAAGAATCTTCAAAAACGTATATTTTTATCAAAGTGTGAAAAACACGTCCTAGTTATATGTGTTAGAAGTAAGGTAAGCGACTAATTTTGAAAAAAAAAGAAGAAATTCTAAAATTCCCTGTTCGATTAAGTGCCTGGGGCTGCGTTAAGATGTATCAAGAACTTTATTGATAAGGACAAAAAGGGGAACTTTCTTTTTGGGTAAAGATCATACATCTTTTTGACATTCAGCTCAGATGGCTGTAGATAATCGATGAGTTTATGATTCTGCAGCAGTTTTATCATGTTCGCAGATGACTTCGGGGTTTTTATCTGATCTTGAACGAAGAAAAGCAATTCTGAAATACTTTTTTTTACTTATCGTCTCTCTTTCTGTCTGTAAGAAAAGTAATTTATTTGGAAACTGGTAATTCATTGGTGAACTAGGTTTCGTCGACACTTCAATTCTCGATTTGGTTGACTCTTTTAACACATCTTTGAGAATCGTCTTCCTGCGTGGAATTAAATTGACTCAGTTGTTGAAAAGAATTGTTGTAAAATCAAATTTTTATAAACAGTTTTAATAGGTTATTTATACTCAAATGATATTTATCTATTACAGCTAACTGTTTTACCGAAAAGAATGTAAGTACATCTGTAAAGGGAATATGTTTAAAAAAGAAAAATACCTTTGAAAGCTGTTCGCTAAACAATGAGATAAGGCAGTGGATGAAAATTGGTTGACAGTTTCTGAATTTAGCTATCAAAAAAATTAATTTTGAATGGAAAAATAAAGAAAGCATTTTTTCCCAAATTGCTATGTTTTTACTCAATTGTATTTATAATATTTTTATTATTTTATTTCAGTTATTATAGAATGGTAATTTACACGAAGAATAATAATTTTCCCTTCAACTAAAGATGACTTGATTTAGAAGAAGTTGCTCATTTAAATTACTATGAATAAATTCAAATAAGAATTTGGTTGATTCTTTAATTGTTCCTTTAAACTACATAATTGATTTTCAGGAATAAGTACTTAAAAATTATTGTATTGAAATACACAAACTTGAACAAAGCAGTGCTAATATTTTCAATTTCATAGAACTTAAAGAAATACCCATATAACTATCAAAAAAGTTAAATTTACTTCGTTAAATATGAATAAAAATAAGCCATTACCAGAGAACAAAGAAAAAACTATAGAAAATTTCAATAAAAAATAGATGATACTGCAAAGAATGTTATATATACACTGTCCTCCAAAAGTTAAAGTACAACATGATTTTGCGTCTAATTTGAAAACGAATGAACATAAAAATAAGAAATCTCGTAGAAATTTTCACTAAACGGTTTTTATTGAAGGCAACACAAAATTCGTCAAAGTTTAACTTTAATATTTCAACAAGAAAAGTTCTCTAAGCAGAAATATCCATTAATGGAGAAATCAGCACACATAACAATTTTATAAGGAAAAATTGCGTGGAAGCATTACAAAAATGAGTTCTAATAAGGAATGTGTTTACATTTAATAGCAATGCTTTGGCGGCACCAGCTTACCATTCTGCCAATTAAGTTGTTGGACACCAGAATGGGAAGCGAATATCAGGCACTAGGTGACAGTTGTTCCAACTTATGTAACGACCTTGGAGGAGGACTTAAAACAGCAACGTATCTACAAAGATAGCCCCTGTTTTTCGAACTCCGGTCTGGAGAATGAGCTGGTCATACTATTTTCTACAAACCACCTTGAACCTTAAGATACTTCTCAACAAGTACAACTCGCGGAGCTCACGCTTTAGCGTCCATTATAATGAATTCGTTACCAATAGTGTATTGGCGTATATGACATATAAAAAAACTCGTTCCAGTATCTCACACCAGAATTCCTACATGGAACGCAAGCATGTCAGTGTGACCACCAAGAGAGATATCTGGACAAACCATAATTCCATCAACTCTGTAATTGTGTCTTTCAACATTGGTGGATTGGCTTTATCTAAGTATTGTTCCCTCTAGATAAGCAGAACACTCTGAATCGCTCTTCAGTGTAAGCATGGAACCGTCTGTGAAAAATACAAAACCCATTGATGTCGGATATAGTAAACGCGTTCCTTTGTATAACATAAAGGGGTACATTTTTGTCGAGAGTGGAGAGGAACACAGAAAACTGGTTGGCCTGCACAGATTCTAAAGATGTCTCCACATCGGAATGAGAGATATTTCCAATTTTAAGTCTTATATTAAAAGTTTCATATGAGCTTAAAATAAGTACTTTTAGCTGGGTAAATGATACATTCCCACTTTCGTTGTTCGTCACTGTCTAATTTCTGTTTTTAGTCATTTTAAGACAATGAGATCCGATAAGTCCGTTACTACCATAACATCTTACTGAATTTTGTTTTCCCAAACGTGTTAGGGTTTCCTTTCCTCAACAATCTTCTCTCAGTTACTTTGATATTGTTTTTATTATCATTTCTAATTTATTTAAGTTGTCTTGAAAATGTATGCATTTCTTGTTCAGATCATGAAAATATTTCGCAGGGTGTTTTACGATCTCATAGTTATTAATTTTTCCAATTAAATTTGCAGAAAAAACAACGACATTACAGCAACACAACATTGCTCAATTTATCTAAATAAAAATTGCCGAAAATCTATTGGACTATGATAAAGTCCTTAATGATGTACTGGTTTCAAGTTCGTAAGTTGATCAAGCATTGTTATATTTAATTCTGAAATCCAGTCTTCGAAATAAGCATTAAAAAAGAAAGTCGTGATAAAAGTCTCTTCAAAGTATTCCGATGTGAGGTAAGTAATTGACGGAATTTTCCCGCGAGTTAATTAAAACATTTACAGTAACAGTTTTCTTTTTACATGATCGTAAACATCAATAGTTTCTTCTGGTTCAGTAGCAATCTGCTAATTAATTTCAAAGGGAAATATCACTCGTTGTTGTGTAAACCACCCTTGTTTAGGTAATGAGCCACGAAAAGTTTGTCTCTCAAATAAAACAAGATATAAACTTATGTCTCTCTTCGCTCGTATTAGATTCCTAAACTCTTGCAAGGAAACGGCCCTTTTTAACACGTGCTTTAGTATTTAATTTGACTTTTATTTTTTTCAAGATCTAAATTAACTTTTCTCTGCTGCTCATCTTTTCTCTTGGTAATCTTTGAGGGTAACATCTTTATGGAACTTCTCAGGATCATCATTATTTAATGACGGTATTTTTATGACCAGAAATTTTGAAATTCGGTTCTAAAGGTACAGGTAATTCTTCGCATAAAATGTACAGATCTTACTATGATCTAGGTCTAATTGTCAGTTTTTAATTAAAAGTGTTTAAAATAGAAATATTTCAAACAAAAATAATTGCTTTATTTTCATCTACACTTTTTTTAAAAAAAGTGTTACTACATTTAAAAACTAATAACCAATAGAGTATACATTTTTTTTAAAAAAAATAAGTACATACTTAAACATTAATTGCAGGACATTAATATACATTTCATAAAATAAAAATTATATTTAAATTCTTGCGTAAAAAATACTTGCATTAATCATTCAAAAATTACTACCAAAACAAATGCAAACATAACAAAAACTATGTTTACATAAAACCAAAATCAAAAGAATGCTACTCAGTCTAAAATAATATATATTGAAAAACTAGATTTAAGCAGAGAAAAAAAAATATATTTTGATTCAAAACAAAATTCGAGATTATTAAATTAGAAGAAAACTAGTTATTTCAATGAAGTAAGTAATTATGCATATGTCCACACAAAAATTATGAACGCGTTCATTACGTAGTATACGATTCCAAGATAAATTCTGCTTTAAAGAAAAGTTATGCAGAAAGTTTCTCTTTCGTATATCGTATTTGAACGTTACTTGTTTGTGAGAAGATCGTGTATAATTAGATGACCTAGAATAAGGAGATCAGACTACAGGAAAATATCGAACTTCGACAGCGCCAGGATCTTGGCCTATTGAGTGTGCGGTTTATTGTCCCACTATATTGTTACACGTATTAGTGGGAATCCAATGACTGTCATGTAAATATGAAATTTATATTAATTTAGAAAGGTCATACTGAAAGACATGCAAGATGAGAGCCTCCCATTCTTCAGTCCTTTATTTTCCTTTTTTATCTGTGGCTTCTATCGCAATCTTAGACCCGGCTAAATGGATAATATTTCTGTTTTATTTATACGATTTGTCTAGTGTCAAGTGTTTGTTTGGATATGATTAATGAGCGAAACCAGTAAAGCATACAATTTATAAAAATGACTCACGTGCACAAGAACACAAATCATTAAATCAACATCTTACTACTCCTCACGGACCACACCTTTTCGTTGTCTTCTGCACCTACATTCTACATGTCCCTTTTATAGGTCACGTGAGCCTCCTTTCGCCAGTGATTATCGAGTTTGTATCGCCATCTACTTAGTTGCAACTATTCTGCTCAATTAACACTGCTACATACATGAAATCATAATGAAAAATATTTTAAGCAGAAATTCTTCAATGTGAAAAATATGCTTGCTTTTTCTCTTTTGACATTTATTTCTCATGTACTCCATTTCTTAGTTTTTTAACAATAGAATGTTACTAATTGCAAGAGGAAGTTTTAACGCTTTATATTTGGTTAAGTGCAAACATTTGGAGAAGACATGTAGATTTAGAGTTTTGAAAATTGTTTTCTTCCCACAGACTGAAAGATGCATAGTAACAAAATATACCATTATTTAAGGCATAAGTTCTCAAAGTAGTTCCTACGAACTGAGTATCATTATGACAGCTGAGAGGGGTTCTGGGAAATTAAATTAATTTTTTTGAAAATAACTTAGGGGGTTCAAGAAAAGTTTTATATAAAGTAAAATATGTGTGACCTATTTCCATTATAAAAGCTAAAGTAAGTTTATAATATTTCTTAAGTGTTAAAAAAATTTTTAGAGTAAAATATTAAAGATAGATTCATAAAATATTATTATTGAGAAACACCGCATGAGGGAAGTCAAGCCGATAGCTGTTTTGAATACCTATAAAGTTTAAAGAGAATGGAGACGTCGCTTCGTGCAATAGTATTTCTAAAATATGGTAGTATAAAAGCGAATGCAGTAAATTTTCGTCAGTTTTGAACAGAAAACGGTATTATGCATCGTAGTGTTAAATATTTTTGAGTATAATTGATATCTTGTATACAAATGTATTAACCAAAGTTATACTTTTGTTAAGATCATTTATAGTAGGGGTCTTCAACCCGTGATCTGCAGGCCATGGATGGCCCTCTGAAGGCATTTTAGTTGAGATTCATTTCAATTTGTGAAGTTAATTAAAAAAAAATAGCCTTGTCTATTTTTTCTTGTAAAAAAACCCCAATCTTTCTATTATTTTTGATATTTAAAACATTTCACTGAAGTGTTTGAGATAAAATGTTCTGTGCTAAATTTTTCAAAAATGTCACTGCATTTTTTAAATAGTTTCAAATATAAAAAAAATCTAACTATGCATAAAATCTCAGGAATTTTTGGAAAAAAGGTGGTTAACAGTCTCCAAAATATTTTAATTTGACTACCATTTAACTTTTTTGAAACCGATATATCTGTAAACACCATCTCCTTCCCAAATAAAACAAACCTCCCTTTTTTATATAAATTTCCTGACTATAATATTTTTCGAAAGTCATGTGGCCCGCAGATCACTGTGAATTTATTGATGTAGGGAGCGGATCGTTTTGAATTTATTAATTTGGCCCTCAAATGTGAAAAGTTGGAACCCCTAATTTATAGAATAGTCTTATTATATAATGCTTATCAACATCTTTTTCGTTTTCATTTACCATTTCCTGGGCATCAAAATTAGTTTTGTAAGTTTTCAATCATGGGTTGAAATGGTTATTTCACTTAGGGGGAGGGGAGCATGGCAAATTTTTGCTTTGAAAGGGGGTCCATGTGCAAAGTAAATTTGGGAACATGCATGTAACGGTAAATTTGGGAACACGCATTACAATGCATGTAATAAAACTTTCTTTTTATTGAGAACATATTTATATCTATAATACTTGCCTGAATTTATTCACTTTATGTGTATTTTAAAAAATGAATTTTTTTAAAGTTAAATTGATAAAAACACGACACTTTGAAAAAAAAAGGACAGTAATTTACCCTATTCTCCCATTCAGAATAAGTTTTTTCCCAACGATTTTAGAACAGTTTCATGCAAGCATTTTATTACATTATTAAAATATAAACACGATACAGATTATTTTTACATAAATACTATATATATCGATTTTCCTCTTATCAACTATCTTTAAATGGAAAAGGGCAACATGTACTTTTGAAATAACTCTTATGCAGCTTATTTCTAATTATTACGTTCAACAATGGGAAGTGAAAGCAATTTCCGAATTTATACTTTAATTGTAGTAAAGTACACAATTCTATTCTCCAAATGCAATCAAATTCTTTCTTCGCGTTTTACGATTTTCATTGAAAAGGAAACAATGTGTGGATTATTGCTCCTTCTGCAGTCCATAACAATGTCGTTAAGGAGTTCATTAAGTAAAAGCAGAAACACTACAGATGCAGAGAGAAATTTAATTTTGTCGACAGAGTACAGGTTCCTATTTCCGGTAAACCCTTAATCCAAAAGATAAACTAAAAGTAGAAATATAAGTAAAATTTGCTTAGAAGTAGGTGGCTATTGTTGGTAGTCTTTTGTTAAGAGTGTGACTTTATATATAAAACCTTTCGATATATATATATATATATATTGGAATATATTTGCCTCTTGTTGAAAATATTAATAGTTATGATAAACGAATCTAAAGGATCCTTGCAACACAAAACAAACAATAAAGAAAACAAAAGTTTTCATTTGAATAATTGTACATGGTCCAAATTTGGATGCGAAATTTAAATAGATGCTGCTAATTTTTAAATATTTTAAACTTATTATTAATATGCATGTTTTTCATAATTTTCTTTTGCTAACAATTCAAATAATAAATATTCGTTAAGATATACTAATATTAACTTTTATTGTAAATTTCGCATTAAATCATTTCTTTTCAATTTATTTATCATTTTTAAGTATTTAATTAAATCGAATGCACAAAACCCTAAGGCTACTTTAGTTTTTAATTAAGTAGAGATAACATGGAATACATGAAAAGAGTAATCTAATATGAAAAAAAAATCCACCAACTAACTAATGTATTAAAAATTAAAGGCTGAAATTTACTCGTAATTTATTTACCATCTATATAGATCAACAAATGAATTTTCAAATTAAGTATTCGAATGAAAACACAATAATCAAAATAAATGATGTATACCTTTTTTACGGCTGATATTTTTAATTACCTAGAAAGAGCACTATGGGTCCTTTTGACAACAATAAAAAATTTTGAGTATAGATGTTTGATCTTTAACATAAGTATAATTATAAGAAATCAAAATGATTTATATATATAGAAATATAAAACGCTTGTAATACTTTTATTGGTAAAATTTTGTATTTCACAAGATGAAACAATAACATTGCATTTTTGTTAAATATTTATTTCTCGTTGTAGTAATTAATGTAAAATACTGCAATAAGTTTTTAATAAATTTTTAGTGCATCGTTTTTGAAGTTTTACAGAAATGAGGTAAATACACGGGAAACACGCTTTTTTTTTGTTGGACTAGAATTGACAATATTTATTACTTGTGGTTTCAAAAAAGCTGGAAGGATGCAGGTGTAACAAACAATATGACACTCTCAGGTCGTTAATAAGTTTAAAGGCTGAGAAGTTTGAAATGTTCGATGATTTATATAAAATCGATTGCTATCATTTACTTTCTATAAAACATAACTGAGAATTATCTTCAAAAGGTAACGATAACTCGAAAATAAAAATAAATTTGTCCTTTTTAAGTTGAGACTATAGATTCGATTTATAATCAAACAGCAAGAACCATTGAATTTCTTCGAGACGGTTTCGTAAAATCATATCTGTACGTACTGGACGGCCCCACTATTTTCTCTAAAGTCATTCAAATCCAACGAAGAACAACACATTGCTCTTCTTGCATAAATTAGGGCAGTGTAAACATCAAATTCTTCCAAATAAATTATCCTTGAATCCAGTTTTATTTGGCAGTGAGCTTTCTCAATGAGGATTTTTTGAAAAAGCTTTTTTATGAGATCGGAAAACAGAAAACGCAGATATTATGCTTTGTTTCTTCCAATAGTTTTTTTAGTAGATTCTGTTTTTTCCTCTTCATAACGTTCTTTGAGGCATATTTTCAAAATGTAACAACACTTTCATTAATAATTTACTATTGAGTCTTATCTGGAGCATGAAGATTGGCTAAAGATAGAACAATTAGTTACACAGAAATTTCCTCATTCATTTCTTTTGATGAATTCAAGCTTTGTTCATGAAATTCACTTTCAGAAGGAATATAGAAACCTGAATCACTATTGCTATTATTATCATTGAAATTTTGATCAAGTTGATGAAAAAGTGTCAAACACTTGCCAATGCTTAGTCCTTTTAAACGAAGCATTCAGAAGTAGCTGTCAGACACTTGTAGTTATCAATGCTAGAATCAATGTCATTGATTCACTTTCTCCAAAAATGACGCTGTAAGCAAACCCATATGTGAAGGAAGATAAAAAAAAAGTATTTCAATGGTACTCTAGTCAAGCTCACGAGGGAAGGGAATACAAAAAAAAGAAGAAAAAAGTCAATGGAAAAAAGAGTGTATTTCAATAACAAATTGTTCAACTCTCTATTGCGATTTTTTTTATCGTTTTGATCTTTCTAGGTCAGGGGTGGTCAACCATTTGGGAAGTGTCACTATCTGATAAAAAAAACTTCTCCAATAAAAAAAAGGGGAGGGGGATGTTATTTATAGCCTTATGAGATTTTCGCTTAAGTAGCAAATTTAAGAAGGAGATATTTAAAAACAGTTTAATAAGTATGGCAAAAGTATAAACTTAGGTTTTGTTGTTAATAAACCTTTTTATATTGTTTAAATTAGTTAGGTTAGGTATAAATTAAAAATGAGTAATTTGAAACTTTTAATTCTAAATAATAATATTGAACAGTCAGCCCTTGCTTAATGCAGCCTTTTAATTTGTAAAATTTCTTTAATAAGCCATCTAGAATAGGATAAGTTTTTGAAGATAGTGAGAAAATTAGCTTGTTTTAGATGCGTATCAGTTAATTTTGAGCGATATTTTGATATTATTATGTTTATATGATATAAAACAGTTTTTCACAAACATATGTTTATTCAAACGTATAACAATATATGACTAATATGACAATATATGATTAAGTTGTAAATTTAGAAAATTGCCTGTTGGTACAAATTTACGTAATTCAATATAATTTGGAGTACTTGCAGTTGAAATAAGTGTGTTATATTTACTTCTCAGTTACGTATGGCGCTGTAGGTCCATAATTTCTATTTGGATTTCAGTGGGCAAAAATTAACATCTTGCACGGAAATTGAAAGATAATTTGTGAGAGGATCATTTTTTTATCATCTTGAAGCAAACCTAGCACTGAATGAATTCAGAAAAATAGATATAAAATTTAAAAATTTGGTCATAGCTTGGAACACTGTTAACTTTGATAGATGGTTACTGCATTAATATGAATGTGTTAATCTTTTTTTCGCCATAACATAAAAAAGAAGAAAATATTCACCAAAAAGATATATAATTAGCTAGTGTAGAAAAAATACAATCGTTCCCATGTAGTCTTCAATTTAATTTAGTTAAATGTCCCATAATATCGGTAAGAAAAGTCCCCTACCCAGTCTTCATTTTTGAGTAGCAGGCACTCACACTGGGCAGTTGAAATATTTTAAAACACACGCTCCCTAAAATTCCAAAATCTCGTGAGTGATCACCTTTGAAAAGCCAGTGCACAGAACAATGGAGGAGCATCATCTGCATGGAAATTTTCTATTGTAATTCAATTGATAGCGTATTTAAAACGAATTTTGAAGCTTCTTTTGTCTAAGACAGCCAGATTTCAACGAAATTCTAAAAAATTATTAGTTATAATTATTTTTTTAAATTTTTAAATTTGTCAAGTCTTTGCGTGATACTGTAATAACTCCACCGTGTCACACTGTGACACGCGTACCGCTGGTTGACCACCAATGCGCGATGCATTTAAACATTTCAAAGTATATTAACAGTCATGAAACTTAAATGAACTCACATAATGAGTTTAAAACAATTAATTTTCAATGTAGTTTTGCGGTTAAAAATGACTATTTGTTTCTAATGTTCTACTGTGTGTCTGTGAGAGAAGGGTTGAATCCTTCTCTCCACAAATCAACCCATTTTTAATTTTATATTTAAAAAATTAGGCCTCTCATTGCTTTTGAGTCAAGAGGTTTTTTTTTAAATATACCCCTTCACTTGTGACAAACTCTAGACACATTTTAAAACGCTAAGTGGCAATGAGGGCTGATCCGAGGGACTGCGCCTACGCGAGTTCTACACTAGTGAAGAATCGATGAATGTACATTGAATAAGAGAGGTTGGTGAGCTCCGCCAGCGAGCTTTGTATCTACTGAAGACAGATGTGTTGGATGCCATCCTGGCCCATTTTTTGCTTTTCTCTAAAAGTATCAATCACTCGGGAGATTCATTATTTACCTAAAACGTGTACATAATGTGTGAAATTTGTGTGTGTGAATAGTTCTATGTGTTTGTGAGTTAATAAACCTCTAAAGATTCATTGGAGCTTTATCATTGAAAATACTACGGCACTACACCCTCATAAAAAGAAGTATATGTACGCCACAGTTAGGATCACAAAGCATTTATTGAAGCTTAACCCTCTTTTTAATTATAAATTTGTTTTTATTAAATATTTCCAATATTTTTTTGACATTGAATATAAAGTTATACAAATTCAAAGAAAAAACGAGAAATAATTTTTTGTGTGTGCTTATTTGAGAAATCTTTTATGGTATTATCAAATAGTGAAACAAGGGAAAATGAAGGAATATGGGGAAGTTTGTGGAAATATCAGGCAAAATATTATTCAAAAGATTTATTATATTAGCATAAAAAATAATACTATCAATTAAGCAGCGATTCAAAAGCTTGCATACTTGTATGTATACAAGATGAAACAAAGTTGACGATTCTTAGTTTCATTAAGCTTTTGTTATGAATATTAATTTCGATTTTTTGGAAAACATTGTACTTTTATAGATTTATATTAAATAACTGTAATTAAATAACATGGATGCCACATAAATAATGCATGAATAAAAAAGGACAAAAAAATCTGAATATTAATTCTATTAAAAAAAACTTTTTGCACTATAAATCGAAACTGAAATTTTAAATAATCTTTGATGCGGAAAATGATATTTTTTATCTTATCCTCTCTGTGGTAAGTAAAAACAACTACTTCTCTAAGATAATTAAAAAATTCCTCAATTTAAAACACAATCATTTTTTTTTCATTGTTTGTTCCTGGGCATTCGCTTAATTAAAAATTCTAGTTTGCTTTCGTGCATTGTTTCTTTCAGCACTTTTTTCTAGCTACATAGCTTTGTGTGTGTAAACATTTTTGGATATATATCTCATAGTTGTATATTTATCTATACAATGCTGAGGGGTACTTCTCAACAAGTTCTTTGAAAAATTGAAGTGTAACTTACGAAATGCCTTTTTTATGACGTGCCTTTAAAAAAGGTAGAAAGTAGAACAACTTAAGAATTTCACTTTCATTTCAAGAGTCTTTTTTATACACATGAAGTTTTTTCCTACTTTAATTTAACGCGTTTATGCTTCCGAAAAACTATGTCGTAGCTCCTTGATTATGATTCTTTATTCAGAGAATTAGTTACTGAAAAGCCTGTTTAAATGAATAATTAAACTTATACTTTAAATATAAAAAGTTAAAAAATATTACAAAATAACTAATGTGGTGAAAAATGTATTTTATTGCTACCTTTAAAAATTATTAGTAGTGAAAACAAAGGAAAAGCTTGTAAAAAAATCTTTTAAAATTAAAAGTAAATATTAATTTATGTAGTAATTAAATTTTTTTCTTTCTCTTCGGATTTGGTAGGCCAAACAATCATAAAATTTTTTAAAAAAGGTGATTTCTTTTACATCTTTTCCCTTTTTTCAATTGAGAGAGAATTTTTTTACAAAAATTATATTTTTTATGTGTAATAATGTTTTTTCTACATATATAATATCTTAACTTATTACAATTAAGAGGGGATTTAATAATTAAATATTGACTAATGTAGCTATTTTTATAAATTTGTCAGCGTAAACTATTCGTAAATAATTTTAAGAAAATTAAGGTTCTTTTTTAGAGATTTTATTGCCGATTGTGCTTTTAACAATGTTTGTTTAAAGTCACTCTTTTGTGATTAAAATCATTCAATAATATAAAATATTTTTCTTTTAATTTAAATACAACTTTTCCAGCATTCTATAGTGAACTAAATTTCCGAATTTTAATATAATTTCTAAACTACCTTTAATGGCATTTTTAATAGTATTAAAAGCATATAATTGGATGTAATTAATTTTCCTCAAATAATGTCTTCAAACGAAATTTTCTCATAACTAAATTATTATTTTGGAGAAATGAATTAAGTATTAATTACGGAAATTATTTATTATTTTCCGTATCATACTGAGATATGAAAAACTAACATTTTTAAGTTATATATTTTAATGCTAGAGTAATTTATTAAATTGTTTCAACATAAAATTTATTCATATGTAATTATAATCTGAAATTTCTATCTCCTATAGTGTCTGTTAAGTCGTTATAACACACATATATATTCATATATTTGGAGCATTATTATACCTAGGCTATATAAATAAAAAAATTAATGGCCTAAAACAATGATATATTTATATTTCTTATATAAATATAAATACTGATAAATTATAACTATATAGTGTTATACACATCAAAAAATATCTTGGAGTACTGGAGTGAGTGCTACATTAACTTCGTCTTATAAATTAATATGTGGGCTACTGGTGTCGAGCTTTGGTCAACTGACGAGGACCTGCAAACTCCTCTCCAAACTACAACACCACGCCAACGGAAGGGCGTTGAGTTGGACAGATTTAACGTGAATCCACCGCTTTTACACGTAAGTCTTCAGTGGCACCAGGATTCGAACCTGTGATACACCAGCTATGAATTCACGATCCTAATCACTAAACAGCCACCGAAGAGCTAGAGATTGGTAAAAGAGTCAATATTTTTATAATTTTTAAGCAAAAGTTTTAAATACCGCTAACACGTAAATCTTAACTTCAATATATTTTATTTATATTTCGTCAAATTTCCCTTTTCCATAAAGCAGTTTTTTTCCATACTCATTTTATTGATGTTAGAGAATATATTTATTATATAAAAATAAAAAAAATCAATATATATAACGCTATATTCCATTTAGTTTTTAAAAAAAAGTTTTTTAAACTTAATGACTTCGCTTCTCAAATGTACATAAACGTTTCCCTAATAATCGATTTCATAAAACACTGGAAGTGTAAAGCAAATCATTTTTAAGGCTTTTATTGCGTTTTAAAATTATCTCAAAAGTTTAGGCAAAAAAATTCTTTTACATACATATAAGGATGCAGTAGTTTTTTCTTTCTCTATTCATTATTGAATTTCGTATTTTAATGATTAAAGTTATTTTAGAAACTAATTATAACTAGTTTATACATAAAGTGAGATTATCTGAGCTTTTTATTATTAAAATAAACCTTATACAAAAGTTATTTAACTATTTATGTATATTGCATAAACATTGTTGTATCGTATTTATTTCTCTTCTCGAGTCAAACTTTATTACATTTAGCAAGAAAGTTTTTTAGTTTTACAAATAAATATTTTTGACACTAGTTTCATGAAATATTTTTTCAAAAGTACACATTATCCTTAACTGAAATAGTGTTAACTTTTTTTGAAATCCAAATTCTAAACTTCCATAAACTTTCAAACTTTTTTATATTGGAAGCTGGGATTGAACAATTTTGTTACAAGATTTGTTGTTTGTTTGTACAATAATGTTCTTTTATTCGAACAGTAACTCTAATGATATTTTGTCAAATTTATAGCAGTTTATTTGCTAATGTATAATTCATTTTTAAAACTTGCGTGATCTGTGTGTAAAACGAACTGATCTATAATATGTATACAAAAACTATTGATTAAAATCTGAGACTTTATTCTCAAACATATGGAACTTCTACAAATTATCATATAAATCAAACGACGTCTTTTTTTTTGTGTTACTTGCTTCTATTTATTTTAATGTTCCACACATTCACAAGCATTTTCACTAGTACAAATATAATTGTCTCATACGATTACACTCAAATCTCCTTTGAATATCGATAACAATTTAATATTTTTCATAAATATTGTATTTAATATACTTAAAATTACTCAAATAGAAATTTAGTGATCATTCATATAATATATATTTAGCATAAGGAACTAATATTTTCACAACAAATAATTTAAACAAACTCTTAAATATAAAAGTAAATAAGCCACTTCTAGATCTTAAGTTTCAAATCGATATTTCGATTCCTAAGCCCTTAAAGATTACTAACGTCGTTGGCATTTAATAACGAGACCTAGAGGAATTCACAGAGATTTGACAGAGGAATTTCATCCTGATTGTTGAAAAGTTATAATATAAATGTATGTTTCTTGAAATAAAATCACATTTTCCAACTACATAATCTATCAGGTGACCCAAAAGTCCGTTAACATTTGAAATTCAATAATTCACGGAATAATGTAGGAAAAGAGGTAAAAAAATGACACATGTGCTTGAAATAGCATGGTTTTTTTTAAACCAAGCGAAGCACAAAAAAAAGGTCACCATAGGGCGCTTAATATAACAAAAGCAATAATTGGTATAACATTTGATTTTTAGCAATAAACGATGATTTTATAACAAATGCTCAAGATGTCAGTCGTCATTCATCAAAAGATACCTGTAGTTGAGAGACAATGCTGAAAACAACACTGTACAGCATATCCGTAGTTATGGTGAGAAATTACTAGCGGATGTTGTCTTTTAACCTGTTCGTAGGCCTTGAGAAGATTACTTCACGTCTACATGATCTTGCAAAATACACCTGTGGGAAGCGCAAAACCCATTGTAATATTTGGCCTTGCTATTATAAATCTTTTATTATCTTATTGACACTGTTATCATAAATAGTTCTGTGGCAAGTGAACAAAAGCAACAGAAGTTTAGATCAGATAACATTCCGTATAGCATTAACTCATCAACTAATAGATGGATATTCCTCAAGAAAGCGGAAAGGACATCCTGCTAGCTTCCAAGAAAAAAAGTGTGTAGTTCTGGATGATGTGCTCTTAGCCAGTGTGGGAAATCATATGCCAAAGATGGTTTTTAACTATAGAAGATGTAAGAAATGCAGTAGAAAGGGACAAAATAAGAGGATTCACTAAATGTATGCAGAATGTGATGTCCCTTTGTGCATTGAAATATGCTTCTAATCTTTTCATGGCAAATATTTACCATTAAATTTAATTTTCTGTGGTATGGTGAATGGTTCCACTATGGAATTTTTATTCCCAGCCCTAAAATTTATATGTGAATCTAAAATTATGTAAAACAAAATATATTTCCTTAAATGCTATTGTTTAATTGTTAATAAAACAAAAATTCTGCTATAAACTCGAAGGAGAAATAAATGGCCTACGAAAAGGTTAACATTCCTAATGAGGTTAGACGATCACTGTAGACTTGGGACTTCAGGTAGCCCCACAACCAATAACCACAAGGATCGAAGTCTGGAGACCAAGAAGGACTAGCACGACGTAAGTTGTGGCTCAGCACGCAATCCTCACCAAACTATGTACGCAAGATATCTTTCACGCCATTCTTCTGATGATAGGATCGTAAAATTGCAGTACAAATTTTTCATTCTGACAGTACAACTTTTTCCTTTCCTGGTAAATTCAATACGCCGCAATTGCTGATGCATCTGTTTTCTCTCTAACTACAACTACTTTTGAATACAATTTTCATTCGATCGCACGGACGTTTTGCCAGGGACATCTTATGACCTGGGTCATTGGGCTCGGGGCCAGGGCCTCACCTTCGGTGGGGGTCTCATTTCATTCTCGACTCAATCTTCATACAATCATGATCCGGATAATTTTAATGTGGTCAAATATTATTCCAGAACATATTCTTCGAAAAACAGGGAATTTCAAACTACATGTCAGTTGGTAAAAGTGGTAAGAATGTATTATTATGTGATGACCGTTGTCCACGTCTAGACTTAGGCCTAATACCATAAACAATCATTCAACTCATTTAGTCAAATGAGGTCATCGGTCGAACTGGTTTGTGCCTAGGATTTTGAGATTGTGTGTCGAGCACATTTATTTGATTCAAGTTATCGTTTGGAAGAATATTTGACAGTATAACGTGTACTAATAAAGATCTCAGGTAGGGCCTACTTTTGAATAGGACCCAGGGCCTCAAAGAGTCTCAAGACGTCCAAGCGTTTTGCTATACAATACCATCTTCTTCCCTTCTTTTTGCATTTTTCGGGTTTAAATAAAACTCTGTCATTTCAAGCATGTGTGTCAATTTTTACCTCTAGAGCAACATTATTCCATGAATTTTTTAATTTTCAAATGTTAACGAACTTTTGTGTCACCTGGAGTATAACAGAAACATTGCAATATGTTAATATAGCAAAAGAAGATTACTTACCCTATAATAACAATGACGAAATCGAGAAAGTTCCATCCACTACGTAAATAGGCACCAGGGTGGAACAAAAAGCCATATGCTATAATTTTCATAATGCACTCGATCATAAAAATCACTAAAAACAGATATTCCGTTTTTTCCTGAAAAATAGTTTTAAACAAATTGGTCAGAAATAAGTAAATTTTGAGATATTTAAATATTACTAAGGGATGAAATATTTACCATCTTAAAAAAAAGAATTTTAAGTTAATTAGAAGTATTTATCTTTTTTTGTGTTGATTACTGAAGTTTTTGTGCAGTAATTTTTCTTTAACCATAATATTTTTATTTTCTAACGAGTGTTTTTAAAAATTCAATGTTCTAATTATATCGTTTGCCATTTGTGAGCAGTTTGAAAGAAGCTAATAGAAAAATCTATTTAAAAACTGAGTGTCAATTGAAAAAAAAACCAATTAATGAAATTATAGTAGAATTATTTTTGTGTACCAATAGTTAGATATTAGATTTTGTGTACTGATAATTAGATATAATTTTAGATTAGATTATAAATATATTAATTTATTTGTTCTGCTGAATTATTTCCTTGTAAATAATAGAGAAAAATATTTTTAATCTATTACTGACAAAATATAATGCTTGAAAAAAGCAAAAATTAATTATGCCATTTTCAAAACGATTAAAAAAGTATGTAGAAATACCTTGTGAAAAATTTAATTCTATTAAATTCTTTCAATCCTTTATCAAACTTTTTTTGTACTTCGCTTGAAGCTTAAAATTAATTTTCAAGAAATCTAAAACATGAAAGAAGAAACGTTGAACATACTGTTACCTTTTAAACTTTAAAAAAGAACTGAAACCCTTCGAAGAAAGTTTTCCAAGAAATATTTTATGTATAAATTTTGTGTCTCAAAATGTGTAATTAGCTCTTCAAAAGTAGGGTTCCTTTTTATTCAGAAGAAACAAGTATTACTTTTCGGGAATAATGATTTTAACAAAAAAGAAAAATTAAAGTTAAAAGATATTTCGAAGAATTGCGAGCCTGAAAGTAAACAATTTCAAGAGTAAAAACAACATCATTAAATATTTTCCGAGAAATTTAAAAATATAAAGATTCAGTGCACCAGCTTAAGGATTGGCGTATAGATTGCTTACATTTAATTGTAAAAACAATGTTTCCAGTGAATTTTAATTCTTTTAAAAAATTATGTCTAATTTGCTTCTAATTAAGTGGATTATTAATTTCACCAAACTTAAAAAAATCTCTAAAGCTGCAATTTTAATTTGCATTTTTTAAGAGAATGAGTGGAAAACTAAAGAAAGTAAAATTTAAGTACAGTTTTGGTATAAAAAACCTAAATTTAGATACATTTTTAAATCAATGATTGTTGTATCAAATTATGGCTTAAGAACTACATATTTTATATATTTGATTAATTAAAAGTAGTTAACTTTATAAAAGTAAATAATTTGATAGGAGTATTTGCGCGTTTGTATATTAAGCTGTTTGACCAATGTTTTAACGTTTTCGATTTTTTTTCTATTCAAGGTAATTTAAAATTTTCTGTTATCAATGAAATTTCAAATTAAATTCTTAAATGTAAACACTTGGTTATTATGATTGTATAAATTTTATCATTAAGAAATAATTAAAATTTTCTATTGTATATTAAAAATATTTAGAAATTATTCTTGCAATTGACATGGAACTAGAGAAAATCATGAGCGAAAGTAACTACGAAGACCTCTGGATTCTATTTGGCAGCCGTAGTTCAATTCAACAACTCAAAAAATGGGCCTAAATAGAAGATAAAATCAATTTATCTATCCTGAGAAAAGTTAGGCTTATCTTCGACCAATATGAAGTACATTTTCAATAGATCCCATCCCATTTTAATATCTACGGAAATTAATTGTTTGACTCTCTTGCAAAAGGAGGGATAAAATCATCCTGTCCGTTCCACCTCAGAGCTCACATATTTTGAATTGTTCTCAAAGCAAAAGGCCCAAAATAGAGGAACATAGTTAAAACCTCCGTTTCATAAATGGAATTAAGGCAAAAAACCAGGGCTTTCTTTATCTCTTCCTTGTGACAGAAGGTCCAACACTTGTCTGTCCCGACTTGCTAATGGGCGTTTGAAAAGTCTCACTTTTTCTGGAGCCACTAAGAGGTGTCCTCTTTGTCCTAAATGCCAGCTAGAATAGGCTTCACCTCAACACATCTTGGACTACATTTGGACTGGACTGGGAAGATACCCATGATAGTACACTTCCAATATTAACTTTCCGTTCGTTTCCAACCGTTAACTTTAATGAAGTTAACGGTTTCACTGATCTGGTCTGATTTCGCCTGACCAGACAGCAGATTAGTAACAAAAACAACAGTAAAAATTCTATTGAAATAATTTGCATTAGCAAAATATATGATTTTATCTGAATACTGCAGTTCTTTTATTACATTATTTAACTGATGAAAAATTTTAAGATATTAAAAAGCATTTCATATCAAGTTACTATGATGCAATATATAAAAATAATGCAATTCCAAGAACCAAAATGTTCGCTGAAGACATTGAAACAAAAGAATAAGAATTATAATAAGTATGCTTAAAAATAATATTTATTACTTATTTCAAGAAAAAACTTCGCTTACCAAATAATGATTAAGTCTGTTAGAGTCCATACAAGCGTGAGGAGTGTAGATTGCTAAGGCTACGCAGTTGCAAAAAATTGTAAGAAGAATAAGATATTCAAAGGGCGTAAAAACAACGAGTCAAGGAATATAATATGAAATATTATAATATTATTAATTTTTACATGGCATATAATATGTTTATACTGATATAATTTGTTATTAAATAAAAATAAACAATTGTCACGAAAAGAGAAGACAAAATTAAATTTACAACCTTATTAAATTTTGCACAAATTCAAATTTTATTAATTTCTTTCTGATAAAAAAAAATAAAAAATATTTTTTTCTTTAATTTTGAACAATGTTTCTGTACAGTTAATAGCAAAAAGAAGTATATAGTGTCAAATTTTAATAAAAAATCTTTATTAATTGTTAAAATTATTTTATGAGAAACAGGTTTTGCTGGCTTTTCAGCACAGTTTACAAATTTGAACACTAGAGAAAACACTTAGGAAAGAATTACCTTTTCATTTTTTTTGTTTGTTAATATCACGCAATAAGCATTTATTTGGTGAATATATATTTCAAATTAACTTGACATCCAAATTTATTAAAACTTTTCCACTAATTTATCTCGATTTACAAAGCCTTTGCTACTTTTATTTCTGTTCTTTATAGAACGAACAGAAATAAAAGTTTAGAAATACATTCGGATCTCTGTATAACGAAGTCTCTAAATCCCGAAAAAAAGTTCGTTATATAAAAATTCATCTTTCAATTTTCTTTATAAGCCACATAGAGCAGATTTTAAATTTATAAACACTATATATTAAAAAAAAGGAATTATTCACACCTATTGGTAAATTAATATATATTTATTTTATATATCTTACCTATAAAATAAATAAAGAAAGAAAAACTGCACGAAAAGTTTTTTGACACCTTTTTCCACTTCCCGAAGAATTAAAAATTTTTCCTTTGATGCTCAAGCACTTACTTTTTGACATTTTTGAGCTACAAGAAACGAAGTTATACCAGTACTACTGATCAACACTACAAAAAAGCGGAGACTAGTTCAAGAATACGAGGGTGAAAGGGGATATCGAAGATGTTTCCAGTGAACTGGACAATAGTAGTTAAAGGAAGCTCTTGGATGAAATGCCCAGAAATCTATTGCTCTCATCGAGTTAGGCACATAATAAAACCAGTTCAAGAATTATGACTACCATAAAGTGTGTTAAAAGAGAGAAAATTTGAAATGCCTTGAAATACGTTAAAAATAGGAAGAAAAAATTGAATCACAAGAGTAAAAGTTCGTAATGTGGAAAATGCATTTCGCTATTGAGAGGTTATCTTACGAAGAAAATCATAAAATGTTCGTGGTTCCAGGAAAAAGTTCGCTATATAGGAAAAGGTTCGTAATATGGAGGTTCGACTGCGTGAGGCTTATAATTATTATAGGTAAAAAAAATATTTTCTGTCATTTGAATTATTTTTCTAGATGTCCACACTTCAAATAATATGAAGCCACTTACAACTTTATTTAATACACTTTCAAGCATGCGCGCATGAAGAAGTACTGTAATACCTCGCTTAGAGTGTTTTTGCTCAATAAAAATTTGCAATTGCAAGATCTGTAATTTAAGTTATCGATTTCAATTAAATTCGATTTGGAAAGATTTTGCACCCAAAATATTTCCACTAAAAATAATATTGACTAAAAGAAAGGTACCGATAACATTTATCACAAGATCACTATTGACCGTGATCAATTTTTAATTGATTGTGTGCATTTGTTCAAATTTGATTGCTGAGAGAAAAGGGGCAAAACAGATATTGTGTTCACAGAATTAATTTTCTTTCAATCTTTATGATAAACTGGTAGCGTGTGCATTGGTTATTTTTACTATCCGATTTACGCCAGATGATTCATTCTTATTTTCAAAATTTTTACTTATAAAAAAAACCCTTCTCCCACCCATTTACAAAGAACGAAAAAGGAAAATTAGAAGAACGTTCATAAATTTGAACACTATTTACCCTTCTACGTATTGATTATTGTCAATGTCATTGAGTGTATTCAAATGGATTCTTAGTCCTTTTGTGATGAATTTCTCATTAACATAGAAGGAAAAAAAATCTTATGAAGAAAAAGTAATTGCTGAAAAAAATCTTCACATTGAACAATCCAAAAGAATCATTCAGTGATTTTGGAAGAACATGTGAATTAATTGAAGAAAATGATCCAAATGAAAAGAAGTAGTCTTTGAACAAGACGGAAATTAGAAAACGAAGCTCTTTGCAATCGCATAAATTACAAAAAGAAAAAAAAATGGCGCAAAAAATATTTTTTCTACTTTAAAAAAATGTTTTTTGTTTTGTAAACATAAAAAAATAAAAATGTTCCATTATTTTTTATTTTTCACTCTTATTTTTTCATTAATTTTAGATAAATATACAAGTACTTATTTTCAACAAATTTCGATATTGGGATGAATTACTCATTTTCCTATAGAAATAATGTTTTACTCAATGCGGATTCTTTTAATGGGGTATATTTTCGTGGAACCAATTAACAGTACCAAACAAGTTGTTTGCTTGGTTCTTTATGTCGTTCTTTTTATGTTTTTTTTACGAATTTAGTTCAACATTTATTTAAATGACAGTAGAGTGAAAATGTAAAAAAAGAAAAAAAAATTCTGCTTCAATGGAAAAAATAAATACACGAAACTGACTGTTGTCTACGGTTTAAAATGATCCCGATTTTAATGAGTTCATTTTTAATGAGGATTTTAAATTATTGTAACTGTAAACTTTGACAATTTATATACAGAATGATAGATGTTCACATAATTTGGTGATGATATGATTTGATGATTTATCGCACGAGCCAAAAATTAGCATTCATTTCATACCTTCAGAATAAATAAATCGAATGTGTGATCTCTAGCTTTTTCTCTTAATAATAATTAATTCAATACTATTATTAACTTCTTTAAATAATCTTAATATTTAATTCTAAAACACCGAAAAGGATATTTCCACTCTACAATACTTATACACAATCTCCGCAGGGGATTTTCCAGCGTCAAGCAAAACAGTGCCTTCGACGGCCTCTCCAATACTTTGGGACCCTTCCGTTGAGTTCTTTTCCTCTCCTTGACCACTGGTACCGGTGCGACAGCTGGAGGCATGGTAGCTCCCGCCTCTGCCGTGGGGACAACGGTAGTGGCGGCCCCAAGTGCTTGCTTCCAGGCACTGGACAGCGGCTTGCTGCTGGCAGAACTATCCACGTCCAGATCACTCCCGACGTGAGCCTGCTTGATCATTATGGGTTTGGGTCGCTTCCTGCGGGTCAAAGGAGAGCCCACGGAACAGGACGATGAGGAAGAGGAGGAAGGAGGCACTGACAAATGGTGGATGGTGGGGGATGATGACCATAGTGGGTCTTCGAGGAGATTACTGCTGCTTCCAGCTGTAGGAATGGAGATGTTGCTGATGGCCAGTGGGTGGCGTCGGTTGATGAGGTAGCGTGACTGTGGGGGTGCTTGATGGCTGGAGGATGAGGCGGAGAGAGAGTGTTGAAGCAGTGGGTGTGGTCCCGTAACAAAGTCTTGGTCGCCTGCAGGGAAAAAAATGTTCGGTAAATAAAAGTCGTAAAAGTTAAAGTTGTGCAAATTAACTTTTATTAAATATAATATGTGGGTATAGGACAAAACAGGTTACTACAATTTTATATGAAATAATAAACAACTGAAGGATGAAATATAAAGGAGCATTAGCTTTATATTTGCGAATTAATTGCCGCAAAATCCGGCATATAACGTGCATCGGTGTATAACGCGCATCTATACTTTCAAGCTGCATTTTTTAAAAGGTTTAGGTATGTTCGTCGTATAACGCACCCCTGCCCCCTTTTTTAGAAGAAATCCGAAATATTAGTATAGAAGTCTCTTATGTTTTGAAGTCATTTATTCGAGGTATTATCCTAGACTTTTGAAAAAAATAGTGTGCTTCTAGAACTACAACTCTTTTGGTTCATAAGGCATGCCATTTTTTTTTTAAACAAACAGTATTTAGATATCTGTAGAAGTCTAACTTTTTTTATAACCATCTCTTTCTTTATTTTTGAATCTATCGTTTTTATACCCGGTGCATAACGCGCATCCTTAAATTTCGATCTAATATTTTGAGTTAAAAGTGCGCTTTATAAGCCGCATTTTACGGTAATTTCGCATTGGATTGTATTTATATTAATGGTATTGATTAGAACTGAGAAAATGCTCAGAATTTACATTACCATACATAAAATTAGATAATTATCTAAAATGTGAATGCTCTAGCCACCTACAAAAATCTATACGTTATTTCAATGCAATGAAGCGCACTGATGAAATTTTAAATGCAATTTTCAAATTATTTTTATGATGATCTAAGAATAAGCGTTAACAAAATGCCAAACTAACAATTGCGTATTCTTTACCACATAACATATTACGTACTCACACAAGAAATATTTAGAAGATCGATGAATTCATTCTATTAGTACATAGTTCATGCATTAAATTTTCTAAGAAGCCCATGGATACAATTCTTTAGAAGCGAACTTTAAATTCATAGAAATGTTTTCATATGACATCAAAACTGAGTTATCATTCTTTACGAATCTATCAAAATTTTAATGGAAACGTGAAAACGAATATATGCACATGTATTTATGAAGAATTAAGTCAGAATAAAATAGAGGCATTTCTTGTAGATTTAGGAATAAAATAATCTGAGATTATTATAACTCTTCTCTACATGGGATTTTAATGCTTCCCATAGCACCATATTCCACACTCTAAGAGCTCCACTGATAGTTTAAACCAGAGATCGCAAACCTTTAGAGCTTCGTGAACTACTAAATGTATAATTTTATATATGGTGAATTACTAATATGATTGTCCATTACATGGCTAACTATTACAACTATATTATCACTTGTTTATGCCTTTATCTATAATTTCATATAACTGAAAAGTAACTTCACGAAAAGCAAGAACAAACAGGTAATAAAAAGGCAGAATTTAACAAATTGAATGTTATGCTGCCAATTTACCATAGTTGCCAAGCCTCAATTTCAATGTCGCTAGATACACCTACAAAAGTAGCTAAATATTTGCTAAACTCAAAAGGAGTTTCTGTAAATGTAGTAGCTAAAATTAAAAAGAAGTATATTCCATATTCCATAATACGTTCTGCTACTCATCATCTTTAAAACTAAATCTTCATAAAAAATATAAATAATATCTAGATTTCTCTGTGAACCATCAGAAATTTTCCTTTGAGCACAAGTTGGCGACCGTTGGTTTAATAATTTATATTATTAATTACTAAGTTATGTGCAAAGAAGTATTACTTCGCGATTCCATCAAAAGACAATTATAAATGCGTAACCTTTAATCATAAGAATTGTTATAATAGCCACTATTACAAGTTCAAACAATAAAATGTTTAAAAAGTTTAAAAAATAAAATTTTACTATTATTTCTCCAATGAATGTTCGTAAATATATATCTCATCTCTAAGTTTAAGATTTAAAAAAAATAACACAACAAATCTATCAATTTCCAAGCAATTGAAAAGAATTTCAGACTATACTTTGGTAAAAAGCACAATGCATGTTCAACAACAGGTTTAGAGTTAACTTTATCCGAATAATAGGAAAGCCAGATACAGGTAGCTGTTTCACACACAAAATTCAAGCCTTTATTCATCTCCAGAACCCTTTCAGAAATTTAATGTAAACTCCATAGTAGGGTTTCCAATATTCCCTCTTTCCAGTACAACGCATGACTGCATCGCTCGCGTGCTTCTCAAAAGGCCTTTGAGAAACTAAACACTTGTAGTAACATATTTATGCTACAGAATTTCAATAGTAAACGTGATGAAATTTTCTAAAGTTGTTGAATATTTTGACAGGTTTCAGTGAAGGAGAGGTAATTGAACCGCTTAAACGCGCCATCGTTTATATATGGTTTATAATTATTTTGCTATTTAAATGAAGCTCATTTTACGAGAGTAATATAAATGCCAAGGACTCCTCTGGAATATCATATCATGACATGAAGGATTTAGAGAATGTTTTCTTTCAGATTAAATGCATTTTAATTTTGATTAATTTTTGTGATTCGTGTATGTACTTTTTTATTAATAATTAATGATTAGACAAATGTACAGTAAAATCTATCCATTAATTTTTCTAAAAAAAAGAGGAATAATACAGGAGGGAAATAAATAAATTTTCCAAAACGTTTAAATATGTAATGGAAAGCGTACTTAACAAAAATATTTTTGTAGAATAATTTAAAGAATACATGTGAAGAGTACTAAATAATACATTATTTTTCTTGCAATAAATAAATTTGTTAAGATATGAAAAATTCTATACTCGAGTTCAATGGAAAGTTCAAATTACATTACTTTTTAATTCAGCTAACTATCAATTATATTTGAAGTACTTTAATATTCTGGGATAATTATAAAATGGTATTGATAAGATAAGAAAAATAACCTGCTTGGATACTGAGTTCGTCTTTATTTCTGATTTAGTTATAAAGATTCAAGATTCCAAGATTCTGTGAAGATTTTATGATTTTTACCAAACATAATGAATTCAACGCTATTGAAATTTATTTGAAAATTCAAATTTATCTCGCGTTTTGTTTTATTTGTTTGTATGTATTTTTTTTAAAAACAAAAATTAAAATTAAAATTTAAAAAAAATTGCATAAATCCATCAATTAATTAAAAAGAAATTCTTTTTATGAAGTAGTTATGAATATATAAAAGTCTGAATTCACACAATTTTTCTTAATTATAGACTTTAAAAGTATTACTCGTTAATGTTCATTATATTATTATACATATTTGTGTATTTAAACTTACCGCAAGTAAAATATCTCCTTTATACAAATAAAATTTCTTTAAAATTCGGGAAAGTTGGATGACTGCGATTAAATACAATTTAATTTTAAAAACTGTTCCCGTATAATCTAGAAAATCAGTTTCTTTCATAGGAATAAAAAAATTGTGTTATATAAATAACCACTCGTGAATTATATATATATATATATATTTACTGTGTTATTTCCATTTTTCATATCTCCTTCTAAATTCTGTTGTCTTGTTATCTAGCAATTGATATTCTTTTAAGTATTAATCATGTTGAATCATCTCTCTTGTAGAGAAATTTTGATTATATATTCTCACATATCATGTGGCTGCATTGCGCCTATATATGTTTGAATTTGGATATATGGTATTTTTGGTCTATTATAGATCTTGCTATTATGTAGCTTATGCTGATGGTCAAACCTTTTTTATCTAATAGGTTAAATGTTTGACTATTTATTTTATTTTCTTCAGTTATACTTTTCTATTTTTGTATATGTAAATCCAGACTTTTTGTATTTTTTTATGTTATTTGTGCTCTTTTCAAGTTCAAAAAGTATTTTTACTCTGTTATTTCAATTTTTCATATCTCCTTCTAAATTCTGTTGTCTTGTTATCTAGCAATTGATATTCTTTTAAGTATTAATCATGTTGAATCATCTCTCTTGTAGAGAAATTTTGATTATATATATATATATATATACTGCATGTGCTGAATATGTAAAGAAAAAAATACATACTAGATTATATTTTTAACGGAATATAGAGAAAATTCAAATTAAATGTTAAGTGATAGAGGAACTGAACATATTATGGAGGTGTTTTGTTAGGAAAAATATCAGAGAACTATTTTTAATAACGATCATTCAAAATATTTATTTAAAATAAAATATTTTATATAAGTGCTTTCTCCATATAATAAAATTTTAAAAATGCGCGATGAAAAAAATAAGAATAGACTTTTAATCCGTTACAGTTTCAAATTAAATCAATAGTCAAAAATTATTACCACTCCAAAAATTACAATCCATCTTTTCATATTACAACACTTTATTCTAAGCTAATAAAACAAGCTTCAAGATCATGAAGAGATATCATCAGTTTCAATTTATTCACACTGCAAATTTTAAGACACTTGAAGATTAAATATTTTTTCTCCTTCCATTTAAAATCTAGTAAAAACGACGAAAAAAAGAAGACATTATCTTGCTACAAAATCCTTATAGAAAGTGCTTTTGCTACAGCGAGAACTAGAAAGTAATAGAGAAAAATTTCCAATGACAAAATCAATATGTGTTATGCACTAGTGGCTCTTAATGCCCAGCTGTCATTTTACATGACTGCGGAGGTTATTAGAGGTTATTTCCATGATTACGTATATGGAGGGATAATACGGGAAATATGTGTGTGTGTAAAAACAGTATATTATATATTTTTCTTATTTTTCGAAAAATCTTCAGTTTGTAAGTCAAAATTTAAATCTGAAAGCTGAATCTGTCATGATTTCTTTACAAGAAATAAGGAATTGAGGAGAAAATAAGAAGCGACCACTTATAAAATAAATGAAATTTTATAATTTCCAATCTGGAAAGAGATTTGTTTTTCATTGAAATAAATGATATAGTTAATTTCTTTTAAAGAATAATTAAGATATCTTTTTATTCTTTTCCTCTTTTTTTTTGAGTTTTAAAAAATAAAGATAAGAGGAAGTGTGTATTAATAAGAGATAAGTACTCTCTTTGGATGCCGAACTACTTTTTATTTGGATTTTTGAAGATTTTAAGGGATAGAGAAATCAAATGGATGGGAATGAAAGAAACTTTTAAGGAATGAATAATGATTATAATTATGTTTTTTCAAATTTAACTCAACTAATTTATATTACAAATGTAAGTAGGCGTAGTAAGACAAATTTATTTTAAAATACTTCTTTCTAGAGTAATGTTTTTTTTTTATTCATAAGTAAAAAAAAAAAAATTCTTCTAAACGTGAATGAAAGAATACAACAAATTTAAAAGTTGAAAAAATAGAATTGTTTATTAAATTAATATCCCATTCCCGTTAAATTATTTCCTAAAAAACAATGTTACTTTTTTAAGTCTCGTTTTATGTAAAAATAAACTTTTAAGCGAAAAACTATTATATAAAATAGGGTTTAATTTTTAAAAATGAGCTTTAACGTCAATAATATCTAACAATAACGGTAAATAACTTTTAAAAAAACATAACTGCATACATATTCTTACATAATTTGAGGAAATAAATTTTAATTTAGTAAATCATATATTACATCATTTATAATTTTAAATTATAATTCTTATCACATAAACTAATTTTTTTAATTAAATTAAATTAAATTTTTGTATTTTAAGAAATTTTTTACGTTACAAGTTCTATATTTCATACAGTTTTCATGCTTTTGAAATCTTATTTAAAAACAATTTTTTTAGTGAAAACTGACTGAATCACGTGAATTATCAAAGAAACTATGTAAAAGTTCAAAACCTTAATATGTTGCTTAGTAAAATTTTTTGATGAAAGGAAAGTTTATTTCAACTTAATTTTCCAAGACGGGGTTTGTGGGAGTGTACGTTACACCACTGCAATGTACGTATATGCACTTCAAGGTGCTCTGTTCATTGGTTATAAAAAGTCTCCCGTTCAGTTGCTTTCTCTCAACGCGCCAACACCCTGCGCTTAATTGAAGACGAAACTTTCAATGCAGTGACATTATCAATAAGTTGATAAACCAAGAAGACAGACAAGAAGAACTTAATTCTTCGAGAGCGGATAAAATATAGGCAGGGTTACAGCTTTCCAACAAATTAGAAAAATATTTTCTTAAAATATATACCAATTCCGTAGGTGTATGAAATTTCAAAAAGAGCTTCTATCATGCATATCTGAATACCGTGACATTTACAAGCAACTGACCAACCGACCCTCTCGCAAAAACTTCTCTCTTACTTTTATGGTGCCAAAAATAAATCAATTGAAATTGTATCATCAAGTGACGAAAGCGATTTTTAGCTTATTCCTCACAAGATGTCGCTCTGGATTACGATAAGTAGCAGTGAATTATGTATGCGCCTTTTGAAAACCTCTATGTATACAATGAGAAACTAAATGGTTTTAAAATGTTTCCATGTGTAATTTAATTATTTATTTTGTTATGGAAGTACTTTCTCATAAATTTCGTAAATAATTGGCGTATTATCTAAGTGCGACTTTTTTAATACGGTCCCTCTCCACCTCATAAAAAAATTTCTGTAGTATCCCGACGAAGTTGTTTGTTATATGTAAGAATTTATGAAATTTTCGAATATTTTTTGCGCGGTTTTTTAACGCGGTCCCTATTTACCGCACAAAAACAGGTTTTATTGTATGTCTACTTTTCATTTTGTCAACCCTTATATTTAAGTGAAAATGCAATCCTAATTCCTATTCACGGCATAACACTTTAATTTCTTCACTTCACGGTATCTAAATAGAAAACTAGAAGATACAGTTCATTTCAATTTTTTAGCTGTTTGCACACGCCAATTTCGGAAAAGTAATGTATAATAGCTGGAAGAAGTTACACAGATAGGATATAATAAAATATATTGAAAGAAGCAATAAAATAATATTGAATTTCAAGCATAAATTTGTCTTTATTGTAGAAAAGGGAATACTATATCGGAAAAAATATACATTTTTATTACATCAATATAAAGTTAGAAGGTAGTTTTATTTGGTTATAAATAAATATACGGAGGTTTAAAATCCGAAGATAAATACAGCCGGACCTCTATTAAATGAAGTCGCTAAATCCAAAAAAACAGTTCGTTATTTGGAAAATTCTTTAAATAGAAATTCATCTGTTTTTTTAGAGACTATATAAAATATAATTTAAATTACTTTTTTAAAAATAATATTATTTAAAAAAAGTAATCATTCATACTTTTTTGAAAGTCTATCTGTTTTATGTATCTTACCCATCAAAAAGAAATCTGCAAGGAGAACAAGGGGGAAAACATTGTCCAGAAAAATACACTGTAGCTTTAATTTTAAAAAATAACTTTATATTACAGTTAATAAATTTTTAATGACATTTTCTTTAGCCTATAAGTAATTTTAAACATATATTATTTTATATCCAGCAATTTCAAGCATACTTTATAATATGCGCCTTTAAATTTTACTATTGATAAAATTCGTTAATTTTACTTGAGTTTTTTGTTAGAAAAATCAAGGCAATTTCATTGTTTGAGGTGAGTTAGGTACCTGGAAAAACCACTTAAAAGCCATTGATCCCCAAAAAGTGCTTTAAAAGAGAGAATAACTTGAAAAATGCCCCGAAATATTTTTATAATAGGAAGAAAAAAACTGAATCACACAAGAGAAAAAGTTCATTAAATAAAATAGGAAGGAGAATATTTGGAGGTTATTTTACGAAGAAAATAATAAAAGGTTCTTGGTCCCCAAAAAAATTACTCAAAATAGAGAAATTCGCAACATAGAGGTTCGTTAAATGGAGGCTTGACTGTAAATGAACGTGGTACTGACCCCAAAACACTTCTGTCTTTTCTCTGGTCTAGAGGAATTAAAGCGACATTAAAAACTAACGTGCAGAGGCTAAATATACTCTTCGTCAAATCTATTGATGTTTTAAGTCCTCACGTTGAAGTATTGTGAAACTTTGGAGAGTGGGGTGTTCTCACAGGTGTCGACCTCGTCATTTGATTGTGGCTCAGCGTTACGAGGTTCATCGTCAATAAACCTCGGGTATCTTCAAATAATAACACTAATAAAAAATAAATTAATATTTCGAGTTAAGGAAATGACTGTGCAATGTAATAATGCACATATACATTTTATTTTTATAAAATTTTATTACATTATCTTGAGAAATTAATTTTTTAGTATATTACATAACTAAACCATTGACAGGTAGTGTTAAAATTTATTTATCAACATGACTAACAAATGGATTTACGAAGAAAAATTTAAGATTATTAAATTTTGAAAGAATTTTGGATTAAATTCGCTTATTTTAATTTACGTTTCCTTAAATATATCTAATAACTTTGTTCCGTAATTATTTCAAAAATAGAGTGAATATATATTACTGAGCTACTTTCAAGCAATATCTGTCAAATAAATAACAACCGCACAATAAAAGAAAATTATTAATTTTCATGCAGTAGAATTTAATTACCATTATGAATTGGATTTTAAGAATGATTTTTAAAATTCCACATACATAAATTACAAACGTATTGTTTGTAAATATTAACTACCACACAAACGTTATTCGACCAATTTGTAAATATTATTTAGAATAATATTATGATTAACTTAACAAAACATTATTGCTTTTGCATTACATAACAGATGCAATTTGCATAAAGTTTTCTAGTCAGAGTTATTTCCATTTTACTTAAATAACTATAGGAAAATTTAGTGTCTAAGACTAAATAAAGGGTTAAGGTATTAACCAAAAATATCAAAAACTATTTATTTTATAAACATTCTAAGCTGCAAATAATCTTTTAAAAATAAAGAATAATCTAACTAAACAACAGGACATAGATAATGCGTTCTTAATGAAAATACACGTTTTGGAATGAATGTTAAAGTAATTGTTGAAATATTCTACATCCTTTGAAAGTATTAATTGAAATTCTTCTTAAATACCAAGAATGTTTTGTTAAGAAATCATAAGTATGAAAGAATCTCCATTACAGTTCGTGTAAACTGGAAAAGGACATAACTTTGATTTTATGCAAATTGTTTCTACTTTAATTAAATAGCATTACGTGGAGAGAAATAATTAAACATGACTTCTTTAAAACATATTAAATATAATGAAAATAAGATGTAAATGTAAAAATATGATAAACATCAAGAAAAATCGCAATGCAGATTATTTTAGTTACAGATGAGACATGACATAAAAATAGGGGATTCTTGTGAAATATTAAAAATATTAGCTATACAATATTTATCACTTAAACGAGCATCTAAAAATTAATGTTTCAAGAAGTATAATATTTATTTAATGAAAGTTAAGTGAAATTGCGTGCTAACTATAAAATATTTGAAATAAATAAGAACTTTTTTTTAAGGATTGAATATTTAGTTTTACTTATTTTCATTATAATGTACCAAAGTAGAAAAATGGATTTTTAGAATACAGAATTGAAAATATCATACCGAATTACAGAATCAGGAAAGGGATATCTATTCAGGATTGAAAAACCAATATAACATTTTGTAACAGATAATTGCGTTATTCTTCTGGTAGTTTTATGCTAATATTATCCAACTTTTTATAAATAAATTTCTATTTAGTGTAAGGTTATAGAAATTGATACATGGTTTTTCCACAGTTGTTCATTAACATTAAGTAAACAGGATATTGTGATTACAAAATAGGGTTTTAAATACGAAATTATTACCTCATAAAAATACTGTATTACAAAACATTCCGTTGAAAATGAAAACTTATAAAAAAAAAGCTAAAATCAGAAAAATATATTTCTTTGAAAGAATTTTTAGTAAAAAAAAACTCAGTTTTATCATATTCCTAAAAAGTGAGTATAATTTATTTTAACCTTAGTTATTGTAGGTAAATAATTTAACTCTGTATAAATAATAAACAGAGGTACGGATGTGTGAAATAAACTTAAATAAAATAGACGCGAATTATTTCCGCCTTGTGGGAAAATTACTTGCATAAATTTTTATAACGATATTAATGATTTCTAATTCCTATTCTCTTACATGTCAGTTCTACGAGTTTCAACATGTTTCTTTAGATGTCATAGCTCTCCTTTTTTAAAAATAGAGGACACGGTGTTCGAAGTTTGCTGCTTTCTAAAACCTTTTTGCTGCTGTCTGTTAAATTTTGAAGCGGTTTTACAGATTTCTCGATATTTTTCGGTCACACTTTGAACCATTAACAATTTCTTTACAAAACCGTAATTCAGACGTACAAAGAAAGTTACGACCGCTTTATTCTGCTTCTTTCTTTTTTTTACTAAATCTCCTTTTATAAGCAATCTGGTACACCGTTCGCAGCAGGTAAGAAGCAATTTTCAGCTGATACATGAGACAGTATACGTAGACAATCACGAATATATCTTTCAAGTAAATTATCTATATCAATTTGTCTTTGCAGTAAAAGATAACCATATATCATTAAAATCAGTCAAATTTTGAAAAATCGGAGCGTTTAAATGTGAGTGAAACAAAAATGTGTGATTCTTAATCAGAATTACCAGAAATTAATCATTAGGAATTGAAAAAAAAAACATTTCATTCAAGACAAATATATTTTTACTACAATAATATCTTTCATTGTGCTATATAAACAAATGACTGTCCGACTCCAAAACATAATGTTGTTCATTGTTCAGATAATGTAATAAAACACCGAACAAGAACCGGGCCGTACTCAAAGCCTAAAACGCACGAGTGTTTCATACTATAATATCGTTATCACTGAATAAATTCATTTTATAAATACCCCTTTTTTTAATTACTATAATTTAAATAATTCCCAATTTAATACATTCAAGCTTTTATGAAAAAGTCTCCCTTTTTAGTAGAGCTTCCGAAGAAAAGTCCTGCATATTGTTTACTTAATGTAAGTAAATAAATGTATACAGGGTGTTGCCGAATTCGAACGACAAATTCAGAATGTTGATAGTAGACAGCATAGGGAGGGCAAATCATTACAGAACATGGGCTCGCAAAACAGGTTTAGTCGGGGAAAATCTCGATTATAGTAGCCGTTGGAATGACGAGGAGCTTGTGGCTTGACCTCCACGCTCCCCCGATTTAAATTTCCTTGATTTCTTCTTCTGGGGTCACTTGAAATCGCTTGTGTATGAGACGGCGGTAACTACACTAGAGAATCTTTCATCACGGATCTTTGTTGCTTCAGCTAACATCGCCTGCATTCAGGATTTGTTTGAACGCTTCCGGCAATTCTTCGTCCGCCGGTGTCGCCTGTGCTATGACTTACGCAGCAGCAACTTTGCACAATTCCTTGACAATCACTTATCGTGGTATTTTTGACATCGAGTTGTGATGCACTGCTTGTATTGTAAACAAGCCTTACTACTAATAAATGGCCATTTTCATTCCACTCAAATGACACCTTTCACAACTGTTTTTGCGATTTACTCCAACCAAACGTGTTTTGTTACTCCATGTTCTATAATGATTTGTCGTCTCCATTCAGCCAACTATCTTCCTTATGGAATTTTCGGTCAAATTCGACAACAACCTGTACAACTGATTTTAAAATTATAATGGTACTAACATATATCATGAAAAGTATGAGGGAAGAAAGAGGGTCTGTTTGAGTAGTGTCCCATAGTAGTAGCGACACAGTAGTTGCGAGACAAATTTGGATACAACAATTTAAGACGGCATTCAACTGAACTTATGTGAACACATCTTAAGTAACGTGAAATATTAACTCATGTGTCACCTTCATCCTCAGCTATAGTTAAAAACTGAAAAGCGTTTTGGAGGTAATCTGTTGTGTTTTTCTTAGGCAATAGTTTATTTAAGATAAATTACAAAATCTGTTTTCATCGACACAGCGGAGATTCTGAGAATAAATTTGATAAGTTACGGCAGAAAAAAAGGCTAAGCGAGCAATAAATAAGAATGAAATAAATAAGCTTCTAAGAAAAATAAAGCCAAAAGCGAAAACTCAATTGATTTTTAAAAGTCTTGGAAAGAAAACTGTTTTTTATTGTTATGCAATTACTAATTTTCATTATTGTGCTTTGTTATATCTTTATTTTGTATTAGCAAAACACGATATTTTTCTAGGAATGATATACAAATATAACAGGAGGAAAATTCTATAGTATTTTCAAAACATTTTGGTGCAATTATTGTAATAATTCAAGAATAAATTATTAAAAATAAGGTGTCAAATTAATAGATAATTCAATACATTAGTTTTAAAATAAAGTACTGTTTACTGTAATATTGTTTTCATATATTTTGATAATTTTCTACCATCAATTAGCAGATGTATAAGTATGAATTCATGTTGAATATGGAGAAGAAATTGAGATATAATATGGTAATTTTTTCATCAATAGTAATTAAAGTTCCACTGAATGAACAATGAGGACTTTTGCAGTTTTTACTTTAAAACATTGATTACACCAATTAATTAAAATATCATTTGAAGGTTTAGAACAATGATAATGGCATTATTAATTTTTTTTTTGTAATTATGGTTTACATATTTTTTTTTATTTAAAGGACACATTTTAGCAGCCCAGCCTTTGCAAACACGCAAGCTGCAAATGTAGGAGCTGTTTCATTGGTGGCACCATCTAGTGGTAGCTCTTGCTACATAATTGTGACGCTTGAAATAATTTTAACTCAAGCTCACGTCTGATGCAAAACATTGCCGTGATTTAAATTTGCCGAGAGTACCAGAGTCAAATTGATATTCAAGGGATGTTTTGCATGACACATAATCATATGACATGCTTGCCTACGGTTTTCGAATCCAGAAAATCTATTGACTCCCGCCGGAACCGAAGTCACCCACAACATTGTGAAGCCGGCAAGTTATCTCTAAGCCACCGAGCCGACTTTTATTAAATATAAGTTTGTTATAATTACAAGGGCTGTTTTTTAAGTAAGGCCCGTTTGTTTTTTAAAAAAAATAAAAGCAATATTTTGTTTCAAAAAACCTTTATTTTAGGATTGCACATACTTTTGCTTATTTTTCTACATAGCTGCCGAGTTTATTAATGCACTTGTCATACCTCAAAACTAAGTATTGAAAATCCTCTTCAAAGAAGTCTGCCGCCTGGTCCACAGCCAAGAGTTCACGGCGTGGCATGCTGTCAAAAGGAGTTTTGCTCCTCCATGATAACGCAAAACCTCATACTTCTCGAACGACTCGGGACGTAATCGAATCTTTAGGCTGGGAGGTTTTGGACCATGCACCATACAGCCCCAACCCTGCTCCTCTAACGATTTCCACCTTTTCCGGTACCTCAAACACAGTCTTGGTGGGAAGCGCTTCAGTGACAACGAAGAAGTGAGAAAGCGGCCGTGAACTATTGGCTGTCCGATCAGGCGGCAGACTTCTTTGAAGAGGATTTTCAAAACTTAGTTCTAAGGTATGATAAGTGCATTAATAAATTTGGCAACTATGCACAAAAATAGCCAAAAGTATGTACAATTTCAAAATAAAGTTTTTTTGAAACAAAATATAGTTGTTATTTTCTAAAAAAACAAACGGACCTTACTTAAAAAAAGCCGTCGTATTTATCACTATATTATGTTTATGCATCATTAATATTGGCTGATTTAATTCTATAACACATAATCATTAATAAAAAAATCATAACAAGCAATTGATACGAATGTAATTGTAATTAAATAATTAACACCGTAGAGTGCACGGCATGTTTATACGCAATCAGACTGAGAAACAATTGTTCCTGAGAGAAATTCCCTTTTAAAAGGCTTCTTATTAAATAATTTTTTTTCTGTAGTTAATCTTGTTTCACCCACTTAAGTCTAAGTGCTAATCTGGTTGAATTCATTTTTACCTAAGAGCTTTGCAAGTATCAGATGATTCATTAACCAAGTGCTTCGAGTTTGAAAACTGCTTAATTACTGCTTGTTTATTTTTTTTTTGTCCCGCTTGTTCTTAGAATTAGCTCGATTTTTATCTTCAATACCTTTGTTCTCTGAACTAAACTCCTTTTCGACTCTTATTACGATAATTTGTGAGGCAACTGAAAATATATTTCATCGTGATATTTGTATACTTCGCCACAAATGAGCACACGTCAGCTAAATTTAAAATGTTTTAACTAAGTTGAGGCGGGGAAAGGGATACTTATTACTTCCGTTTCAAATGCGACTAAATGAAAACAATACCATAAAAAGAAATTTAAGTTAGCAAATTATTAATTGCTAATTAAATTATTACTGACTATAGAATATTTAAATCACTACACAATAAACAACACTGAAAAACTGATTGAAAATTGATGAATTAATTAGTAATTACAATAGGACCTGTATGTATCAAATGAGGAAAATTCGTTAAATAGAGATTCGAAACTGGATTTTCTTGAAGATTTTTAGTATACCTTTGAAACCATATGTTATTTGAAAAAAGCAATTATTCACACTTTTTTTGAAAATTAATATCTGTATTCATTTTATTTATATTACCTATAAAAAATATCTGCAAGAGGAAGGCAAGAAAAAAACATGGTCCAGGAGTGTACTGTATTTTCAACTTTAAAAAAGACTTTTACATAAAAATGAATGTATTTTTTAACGGCATTTTCTAATGTTAAGCCTAGAAGTAATTTTTAAGAAACATTATTTTATATCCAGTAATTTTAAGCATACACTACCACATGTGACCTTAAACTTAATCAGGGATAAAATCTGTTAATTTTATTTGAGTTTTTTGTTTGAAAAATTACGACAATTCCATTACTCTAGAGGAGTTAGGCACCTGGTAAAACCAGTTCAAAATCATTGATCACCATAAATGGGATGTGAAATATCTTTGAAATATGGAGAATAAATATCGGATCACAAGAGAAAAGTTCTTTAAATAGAAAATGCACTTCAATATTTGGATATTAAATTATGAAGAAAATAGTAAAATGGTTCCAGAAAAAAGTTCAGAAAATAGAGAAATTCGCAAAATAAAGGTTCATTATAAGTAGGTTCGACAGTACTTTTAAAACAAGATAGAAATCATTGGCATGGCCAAGTAATTTTCGCGCGTTTTTCACATGTTGTATTTTACAATAATGCAACTATGAACTTTTAACAACAGAAAGGAGTACTGTACTTAAAAAAAAATTAAAAATGATTAAATTTAAATATGATTCGTCTTATCTAGGGCGCAAATGCGAACAAATGCTGAAAACACGAGGTCAATTGGTTGCTTATTGGCTGAGAAAATGGTACGACAAAATATGGAACGAAGACGAAGACGAAATTTGCGTCCTAATAGCAATTTTGTTCCACTACGTGAAAAACGTGCTAAAAAGCTTTGGTTAAATGTTTCGTAGGGTCCTATATATTAGAATGTACACCTTTATTTCTAGCCAATTCAACAAATTATTGTTGTCATGTTATACAGATGTTCAACATAGAGAAACGAGGTCTTGGCGAAATTTGGCTACATTTTACAACAGTCGCCAATACTGTTAACAAAACGATTAACTCAAAAATATGTAATAAAAGCAGTGATTAAACAATATTATTTTCTTAAAATGAGGTTTGTTTCTGTTTTTATATTAAGGGAACACAGTACGATTCAATTGACAAAAATTGGTCAAAAATCAAATTTAATTTTTTTAACTTAAATTATTCTTTATATACTTTTCTATATAACCTGACAAAATTTGAAAGTTATAAACATAAAAAACACAGACTTACGATAGCTTTTGCGTTCTTTTTTATTCACATCCCTATGCCAAATCAAAACTTTAAACTTATTTATCTCAGAAAGATAAAATAGCTAGTTTGTCTTCATTTAAAATGCTAAGGCTTTTTTCTATTGTGTTTAATGCTATGAATGTTTTTATTGCCTATTGCTAATAGTACATGTAACAAAAGTTGGTATGCATTTTTGAAACAAGCTAATACTTATTTTTTTAAGAATAATTGAACTCAGAATTTGTACCTTTTAAGGAATCTTAAATAAGCATTCATAAAAGCACATATTGTACGAATACCAATCATGTTATCGCAAAAACCATACCAACTTTTGTTACGCATAGTTTAACGTACTTGTAAATCAAATTTCTTGCATGTACGTTATTTTTTGGTGGGAGGAGGAGTATTTTAAAATCCCTTCATAAATTTTAAGTTTTTTCCTTAAAAAATTAAATAGCTAACTTTTTTATGAAATTTTTAGCACGAAATCTGTTTTGCATAGTATGTATACATAGGAGGCAACCAAAAAAGTTTTGAAAATCCTTAAATTTTAAAACTTTTTGATTAAATCGTATCATGTCCCCTTAAAATAATATATTATTCTAATGTTTTTGGTAGATTTAGATATCGCTAAAACTGAAAACTTAAATTCGAATCATGATAAATTTTATTTCAATCTACAGAAAGAACTCATCTCACAAACATATATTTTAGCAAGCATAATTGTTCATCCCTTATCACTTCGCTATTCCATTTCTATTTCGTTTCTCGATTCATAGTTCTCAAAAGAGAGCGACATCCATCATTCGATGGTTAAGGGGAGGAATAATGATTGATGGACAAACGCTCTTTTCACACTCTCAATAGGGGATCTGTGGCCAACCAGACGTATTGAGATCATATCTCAGAACCTTATGTAAGACTCTTTAGAGGTAAATGTGGCTCCGAATTTTTATTCATGAGCGATAATGTTCGTCCACATCAAGCAAACCTCGTTGACAAGGAATTTCTTGAATGAGAAGCCGTATTAATTCTCGGCCAACAAAATCTTGTTCTAACTCGATGGAGAATTAATGGGTGTCAACTTTGGAACTACTTTTCTACTTCTATTCCTATAAATTCTCCAAGACAGGATTATTAGAAAAGCGGAACTTATTTTCCCAATCTGAGTTTAATGTATTCGATTACGTTCGGAACCTTGATTTTGTAAAAGCGTACAAACGAATATTATTTGAACATATAGAGTCCCTTAGCGCGTATAAAATTGTTTTAAGAATATTATTACAATAAAAAATTATTTAAATGCAATATTCTGACCAAAAGTTAACTTAGAAATACCTATTTTCAAAACATTCTCCTTTTATGAAAAATGTTTCTATAATAATAATATTTTGCTTATGTATAGCTAAAACTCCCCCAGAGAGCCTGAGCTAGGAGTTTTGAAAACTTCATATTATTTTCAGAGTTACTACCAATTGAAATATTTATCGATGTTTTTTGTTAAACTTTCTCTACTCTGATGCATTAAAATCTGAATAAATCTCTTCAATTCTTCTAAGTTATATATTTCCAAAATACTATTTCAGGCTCTTCACAGAGGTCTGAACTATATATAGTCCAAATATTAATGTTATAGAAGCATTTCGAATAAAAGGAGAATGTTTTAAAATTAGGTAATTTTGTGTTTAATTTTTGCCAAAATATTGCATTTAAGTAACTTCTTAGTATAATAATATTCTTAAAACAATTTTATACTTGTGTTGTGTGTAATTTAAGTGACACTAAATGTTTCAAAAAATATTCGTTTACTCGCTTTTGAAAATTCAAAATACCGACCCCGTAGTCACCTTAACAAACATTATTTCCAGCTTCGAAGCTTATTGCAATAAGTGTACGAAAGTCAAGGGTGATCTCATTGTTTATCAAATATTCCTAATGCTTAAATAAGTTATAAAGTCTTTTTTTTATCATAACTCTCTTTTTGTCGCATATTTTTGTCATTTTTATTGTTTCATGCTATAGTTTAATATCATATAGAATTTTCGTATTTTTTTTGTTTTTATATATGTACTGGAATGTAATAAATTATTCGGCACATGAATTTATGAAGTTATAATTCACAGTTCCTGAGAAATCCATGATTTTATGCATATAAAAACAGAGTTATGGGTGTTTAGAATTTAAAAATAACAGTTTGTGACGGGTCTTACTCGTGCCTTTCTGCTAATCCTCATGGGGAAAAATAATTCTTTAATTGTTGTTTGAGTTTAAAACCACCCCCCGTTTTGCTAATTCCATTGCTATTTAAAAAAACCTTAGCAATGTGAGTGTTAGCGTTAGTCGTTAGGATGCTATATTACAGTGAAACTTGCAAAGTGACTTTTGAAGGCCTTGGTGAACTTGATAAAAAGCTTCAGACCGAAATACCAAGTTGACCCGGGTGAAATCTGGCGAGTGCTGTTTCATTGGATCACACTTTGTTTGATTATTTGTCTTGGAAATTCAAGGTACCCTTTTAATTTGACTGCTTCTTCGGTTAAAAGTCTTTTTTAATAGTAAATTGATAGAACCAAAAAAAAATTAATTATTTTTATAACAATGTCTGTTCATTTGGAGTTCCAAATTTCACCTGCGACATTAGGGGGCGAGAAGTTCAACATATCATTATAAATTCTTCTCAACGTCCCAATGATGTTTTTAAGTGTAAGCAATAAATTGGCTTCATTACATCAAAATTTGATGTTCAAGCATCAAAAATAAAGATTTTTATTTTGAAAATTATGGAAAAATGAAATGAAATCTTTTAAAAATTAAGAGTAAATTTAGTCAGAAACACACATATAACTTTGGAATTTTTAAAAACCTATTTCGAAAATTTAAAAAATTATAATAGAAACCAATTTATTACTGTACATTTATTTAACTTTAAAGACTTAATAATAACTTCATGATTTTTAACTTAAAAACGATGCGTTACTGCATACCGACAAGAAACTTAAAATTTTCTGATGAAAAAAAATACTGGAGAAATTAGGAAGTTCTAAAGTAGAGAATTAGATTCAGTTTTACACAGTTATTTTTCATTAAAGAAATAAAAAATTCCATGTTATTTCGGAATTTTTATTTCAAATTTGTGAAGCAGCATACTTCAAAGTTTACCTTTTCACTAATATCGTGATTAGCTAGCTTGTCTTAAGGAATGTTCTATAAATCCAGATTTTGGAACCTGAAATTTCTAGAACTTGATTCAAACACATCTTACCAAACACCTTCACTGTTTCGTGACAAGCTCATCTAAGTAATATTACTTAATATAACGTCGTTACCCACTTAAAAGACTTTCTATCGTGAAAGGAAAATAGACAAGTTTTGATGTCTAATATCCATTTTTGGCATTGTATATTAAAAATGAGAAAGCGAAAACATGGTGCATGAAATTGAATAATCCTTTACCTAAAAATTGCTTATATTTATGGAGCGGAAGTTTACACTGGGAAGACCAGCTTCGGAAGTAAAGGAAATAAATCAAGACAACAGCTATAATCTAAGGCTTGTGGATATTCTCTAACGCGTAGGGAAAATATGTACTAGGAATTGCTTTTCACTGAAATTGAATCTTAAAATATAGATGAAGTGCAATAATTAGAAAAAAAAATTAAAAATATCCTGCTAACAGTTTCAAAACATTTTTAAAAAAATTGTATTTATAAAAGGTTTTAGAATGATTTTGGATATTTTTTAAGCTGTAGGTTCAAAAAAAAAATTAAAATTCAGAGGTTTTTTTTAAATATGATTTATGACTCATATATTCAGTAAATACTAAACTCTAACCATACATAATTTACATTTTGCAACATAATTATTTTTTCTGTTTCCAAAAATTTAGCAATGAACTAGTCTTGTCCTTTAAGAAATAAGAAATAGAACAGTTCGGTTGTCATAAATTGTTCCGAACATTTTTATCAATTAATATACCTAATATTTATATGAGTCTAAAAAAATGACTAAACAGTTTCCAATGAAATTGTTTTTTTTTGTTGTCAAATTATAAATTGGAAATTTCAAATGATTTCATCCAACTACTTTTTGCTCCCATGAACTGTTCATCCATTTAGTAAGTTACGGTAATTCAAATAGTGATTTATAGTTATTCAAAGAAAGTATAGAAGACAATGTCAATTACATTTCTATAAAAAATTGCTTATAATAAAGGGACATTGTACGATTTATAAAAAAAACCCTTAGATTTAATGATATTTCAATTTTTTAAATCTAACCCATGTATTTGTATTACGTAAAACAGTTTTTGTTCTAAAAATACTGCAAAAAACTACCCATTTAAATTTTTTACAGAAAATTTTTAAATTTTATGAATTTTTTTTTTAAAAATGCTATTTTTTTTACAATAATTATCGGACATACATAAAAGCTGATTTGCAAGTACATCAATCTATGTAGAACAAAACTGGGTGAGGGTTTTCTGCTAACATGGCCGATATTTCTTAAACACATTTTTTATAAAGATTTATTGAAAATTCCTTTAAAAATGTATAAATTTTACATTCAATCATTTTTTTAAAAAAAAGTATTGGTTTGATTTAAAAATGCATACTAAATTTTGTTACATGTTCTAATAGTAATAAGCAGAAAAAATACCAAAACATTAAGCATAATAGAATAAAAGTTTTAGAATTTTAAACGAAGATAAACTAGTTATTTTTTTTCTGAGATAAATCAAATTAAAGTTTTTATTTGTTCATTGGGATGTGAATAAAGAAGAACATAAAAGTTATATCTCTAGATTTTTTTAATTTAGAACTGTCAAATTTTGTGAGATTATAAAAAACTATATAAAAAATAATTTGGGTAAAAAAATTTATTCGATTTTTTTAAAGATTTTTTTTGTATCGTAATGAAAAATATTAAAAAATTAAAATGAAAAATATTAAAATATTAATCGAACGATATAACTTTAATGAAATCATAGGGGTAGATGCTATAATCGATAATGCTTCGCGGAGAAACATTTAAAAATTACTTCATAATCATATTGAGCTATGCATTTCAACACCATAATTAAAATAGTAATTTGCATTAAAAATTACAATAAGTTTATTAAATTATAGTAAAAAAATCTTTCAAAGAATGAATAAAATACATTTTTAGAGTAAAGAAGATGCTCCTTTTTACTTATAAAAATGTAGCATATAGTACATTATATTTTTAATTTTTCGTAAGGGGAACAAACAATATTTTTTTTAAAGATGCGTTACACAAATTTAACTAATATAAAATTTTCATTATAATGCTGTTTAGGTTAAAACGACATATAATTTAAATACATCAAATTGAATACCAAATGTAACACTAAATGGCGATTCAAACAAATGAAACTAATTTTCCTGTACTGAAATAAAGTGCAGTGATTATTTGATTCATAAATAATAATTACGATGAAATAAGCAGAAAATTTAGTTTTGTTTTTCAAACTAATATCCATTTGAATAATTTAACTAAGTCTGGCGTATTGCAATGTGATCTCTCAATGCATTTTTAGAAATAAAAATTCCATTACCACACTATTTTTCAGAAATATAAAGGACTGAACACTGAAAATCTATTTCTGAATAAAATCTGAAACCTTAATCTTTTACAAATTACGGTATTTTATATTCAACAGTGTTTATTATTACGAGTCAGCGGACAAAAATAAATCCTTTTCCATTCGTATACTTTTTAGAGAATAGAAAAGACGTTTATAAACCTTTCATTACATATGTATTTATTTAAATCAATGCGCTTCGATTTCAAGACATTTGAAGAAAAAGGAGAATTGTGTTTCGCATCATTTTGCTTGGATTTTATTTTGCCATTATTTGGTCGTGGTTGTAATGAAAAAGAAGTTTGGATTCTGAGGTCAGTGTCTTTAGATTTGTGGTAATTTAAACTCTGATATCTTTACTTTTATTTACAGACCGACTTTTTTCTTTGGTTGTAAGCCCTATTTTTAAAGAAAGTTCTGAGCCTATTTTAAACACATTTCACGAACTATTTAGATAGTTTCTTTAAGACATGATTACTTTAAATCATGATTAATTACGAAGTGATGCATTCTCCAAAAAATGGAGCTCTAATTATAAAACATAAATTATGCAAATTTTCAAAACATTTTCCTTTTCTGTAAAATATTAATTTTAATGAGTACTGAGAAAAAAAAGCTTTTAAATGCATAATGAGATAAATGATATAAAGTGAATTTATCGGCTATTAAGGTATCTACCTATGTTCAGAGACAAGATTAATTAATTAGTTTGCTTAATTACGTTCACGTTCAAGACATTCTGTAACAAAAACGCCTCGGCATTCATTACGAAAATATCATTTATTGCATTCATACAAGATTTGTTCCAAAATTATACAACCCTGAATTTTCCCGTGCACAATAGAGACTCTAAGGGGGAGCCACTGTGCACAAAGGAAGGTGACAGCTTAATGCACCTACTTGAATTTTTCCCTTCGTTCATGTGTGCCAGTAGTTTCCGTCAAGTGATCAAGGTAGGTGCTTTTATACGTTTTCGTCGAACTTTTATTTCTCTAATGCTGACGAAACATCTAGAACAGAGGTACTGCATCAAATATTTTTTAAACAATTCTTAAGATTCAGCACGTATCTAGAGACAATGCTATGGGGGGGTCACACAAATTAAGGAGGGGATTAACTGATTCAAAAGTGGCCTAACATAGTTTAAGAGTTATCATCGTTCTGCCATAAACCTCTGGAAATGCAGTTATTGTTGAAAAGGTGGAAAATCTGATATGAAAGATCGTTATTTGACTGTACAAGAGATTACTGAACAAGTCAAAATTAGTATTGGTTTTACAAATGCAATTTTGTGTCATCATGCGCAGAGTAGCAGCAAAATTCCCAAGAGTTTGTCGGTGGGACAGAAAGAACTCCGTCTTGCAGCTGCGCATGAAAAACTGGGCACTATTAACGTTGAACTTGGCTTTTTGAGACTTCAGACTATCCCCGACAATTAAAATGCCATTGAAAAAATCCCGTTTTTAGAGTAGAGATGGGGTAATGCAGAATGAGACGGAAAAGTTGAACACCATTCCTGAAGAAGCCTTTTATAAGTGTTTTCAGTAGTGCAAGGAATGCTGATCTAAGTGTGATAGTGCAAAGACCTGCTTTGAATTTGATTAGAATCCCAATCTCTCTCTCTCTCTCTCTCTCTCGCAAAGTAACTAAGGTATTTTTCTGGCCAAAGGTTGGAAACATTTTGAGCAGCGCTTGTAACACGCAAGGATAAGGTAAGGGTATCAAGAATTAGATGTCTGCATCTTTTAACAGCTGCTCAATACTTACTTGGATATTGTGCTTTTTTTTTTAAATATCTATCCGGAACATCATACTACATTTTTTTAATGACGCGTTGTTCGGCAATGTTAATAAATTATAGTAGGCACTTGTCTCACTCTCTAAAAAAATTTGACAATAGTCACCAACAAAAAGATTGTTTCAGATTAATCATAAAGAAATTAAACCATCATAAAGAAATAACTTCATCAATTGTTTGTTTATTTGCGTCACGCCTAAAAGAAACATGAGGGTTATTGGCAATACACCTCGCAATTTTGAACGACATTTGAAAAACGAACACACATCAACTACCCCCCCCCCCTACTTATTTCCAAATCATGCCAATGTAAGGACTTTGGGCCCAGAATGGTTGAAGGTTAGTCAGGCCCATTATGCAAATTTCCTTAAATGACATGCAGAATTCGAATTCACGATTTAATTGATACACGCCTACAGTAATCATTCAGTTTGTTTGGAGTTCATACAACATACAAAGTTGTAGTTTTTTATTAATTCGTAATGAATGTAAAATTCTTTATCTATAAGTCTTAAACATTTTCGAAACAAACTACTTGAGCAACTTATAAATAAAAAAAGTTATATGAACAACTTTAAAAGGACTTTTGAGCTTAACTTTCTAAAGCGAAAAATTGAATATAAATAAAACTTAAAAACAATTTATACGAAATTTGTTTGAAAAATGTCAAAGGATTTAGATAAAATGTATTTATTCATCATAAGAAAATAGCAAAAATATTTTTGAAGCATAGAATTTCCTGAAAGAAAATGTCTGAAGTGAAGGCTTATTCAAAACCTATTCTGTGAGTTCCTATTTAAAGATCCAAGTGCAAGGAACTATGGAGTTGACTTGATTTGACTGGCACTTAGCCAATGTTAGTTTTTGCCCCTTTTAACACTTTCCTCTAATAAACATTTCACCACGTTTGAAAAGTCATCTTTCAAAGAGATCAATGGTTTCACTGGATAGAAAAAAAAAGATATTTACTTCTCGTATTTTGTGTCCTGTGTTTTTTGCTAAATGCACAGATTATTCTTTTACATTTTTTTTATCAAAGATATATTATCTGCAGTACTGTTCGTAAAAAGTAAATTTATACTGTTCATGGTTTTAAGCCATATTAACTGTTTTATGCTGTTCTAATTGTCTTTATTTATAACTAACAAACCGAAGCCAGCCATAATTTGAAAGAAAAGATAAAAATTCTAAAATAAACACACACATGTATATTAACGTGAAAAAGCATACGACGAAAAATCGGTTAACACGAAATAATGCAACGGTTGCGACAAACTACTATATAATTTCATGCATCCCCCCCCCCTTCTTATCACGAAAAGATTTCCCTTCTGGGAATGAACAAAATATAGAAAAAAATGGACTTTCCTACTGAATCATCGGAAGAATTCGGTGCAGTAGATGATGATGATGATAATGTGTATACAGCCCCAATTATGACAGACAAAAACATTTTAGAATTTGCTCAAAATTTAAAAAATATCATTGATGCAGATTCTGACGACTAAAACGAAATAAATAACCCCCTGATTCACCACATCATTCGAAATTAGGAACATCATGCAAAAGTATGTTTTGTTATTTAAACTCACATTCCAATTGGATAATTTATGAGACTGGTTTTTTTTTCACTTTTTAGAATAAAAATTCCCTTCAGAATACTCAAAAAGTCAAAGCTTTGAAAAATTTTTGCTCGTATCATATAACGGATTTAAGACTTTTTTAAAAATATTTGTTAGCAAGAAATTCTAAATTTTCAAATTTTTGAGCACTTTAAATGGAATTTTTATTATAAAAAGAAGAAAAAGTTTCATAAATTATCCAAAGCTAGCGTTAAAACCCGAGTTTCCGTATAGTTGTTGTTATTGTTATATAGTTGTTTATAGATTACTGAATTTCCAAAAAAAATATAAATGCATGTATTCATCGAGTGGCGAGAGTTTCTCCTGCAGGGCATGAAACATAGGTCAACGATTCCTTGACGTTTATGAATTTCTCTTTCTGCTCATTTTCCAACCGAAAAATATGACCCCTAAAGTACGACTAGAACAGATAGTGAACAAGGTAATAAATGAATGTTAAAAATATATGTTAGCTTCAGACAGTACAACCAGAAATATAGCTAGCGTCGTTGGCGTCTTACATTACAGCAGTATTATTGCAAAAAAAACCAGGTTTTATTCGTTTATTAACATTTTTGAAAATAAAAGAATTTTTTTTTCAAATTATCTTCTTACAAACAAATTTTAATTTTCGGCAATTTTTTGAAGAAAAAAAGACACTCGGTTTGTTCACGGATCAATCTTTATCCGGAATTTTTTAAAAATCTTTTTTTAGTTGATAGAAGCCTTTTAACTGCCATGCCCGAGATTATCTCGGAGATGGCTTTAGTGCTTCAAAATGTCACACCCGAGTATTATACTGGATCATTTTTGAGGTACTTTAATACGGGTGGTGTACATTGCTGTGATCAGGAAATATCCTTTCAACCGACAATCCAAAAAAATTATTATAAAAAGATATTTTTACATTTACTAGACAAGGTACTCTGAAACTCATTTTTGCTATATAAAAATATAGTTGAGAAACGTATTACATTTTTAGAATTTCGAATCCAAGTTATAGAAGAGCTTTTACATAAATATTCGATGCACCTGCAGGACAAAAGAATCCTGGCAGACTACCTACAGTAGATAACCATGTCCGTCATACTGAATGATGTTTTTTATCACATATTTTATCCCAAACGTGAGCCAACACTCATTTTCAACTACTAAGTATATTTTATTTTGTGCTAAACATCCATTTTTTCAATAAAAAAAATTGACGAATTATGTTCCCAAATCACCAAAGTAACTTGACAGTAAAGGAGTTAAAAGATAAATAATTTTCAATAGCTTGTTTTACATGGATAAATTGTTTAATACTCATACTTTAAACAATGAACAAAAATTCGAATGGTACATAGTAACATAAAACATAGAAGATGATCTCATTCTAAAGAAACAAAATATAATCAAGTTAGAATACGACTAGTATTGATTTTATTTGAAACAATAAATAATAAAAAGTCTCGGTTCATATTCACAAAGATAAAATCAATATAGAATAAGAGCATCTTATCTCAAGAAATCAGGATGATACAGAAGAGGATATATATATATATAAACTAGTAATCCAACAGAATAACAAGTCAATAATAGAATGCAATGGAAATTTTCGTTACAAATAAAATGTTTCCTGGTGATGGTAGGCACGGCAATCTAATATATGGTGTTCTGAGTGTATAGCATTCGAGTAGACAACAAAGTAGTTTACTAATAAACTCGAAGATGTTATATATTGATCCATCTGAATCAAACTTTGTTGCACAATAACATTTTCATTCGGTATTTGTCTGTTTTTGTTTAGATTTGTTATAGAGAGGCTAATTCTTTTATTCATGTTACAAATACAAATAACTACATAGAGAAAACTACTAAGGAAGCGATAAATGCGGAAACTAATTTACGCGAACAGTATTAATTCGATTAACTGAAAAAAACTTTCCAATTTTACATAATTTATGTTTTTTTCCAAGTTTTATAGTAATTTAAATGTTACAAAACATTAATTAAATGTAATTTAAATGTTTTACGCCTTTTTAGGAATAAATACTAATATTTAAAAACTATTGCCTAAAATTTACAAAAATCACAATTATAAGTTAAATTTTAGCAATATTTTTGAAAAACTTCAAACTAATTAGAGAAAAAAAGTAACAAACTTATTCAGTAAATGTATTATTAAAACAAAGTAGATGCATTTATCAAGAGAATGTACTAAAAATTTTTTATGTTTTATAAATGTGAGATTCTTTATCAGAACAATATTTAAATAAAAGGCCATAACTCAAAAAAACATTCATACAATAGGAAATACTTTAATGCATTCTCTAAAAAGGAATATAAATATCTGGTTCAAATAATTTTATAGAAATATATTTATAATATTTTGAGCTATCAATTAGCTATGATAGATTTTGAACAATTTAAATACCAACTTCTGGTAGATTATAGACCCATTTCCGGTTTTTCTAATTTTATAAAATTGATTGTAACTTGGCCTCTAGGTAACGTAGAAACAAAACAAAGTATGTTTTGGAAAGCCAAAAAAGATAACGCTATTCAATAGAATAAAAAAAATCCAAAAAATATATGTTTTGATCATTTCAATATGTTCGGATACCTTAAATAACTTACTTCTGTAGAGGTAACAATGAATTTTTTTTAAAATTTTGAGCAACAATTCATCACACAAGTTAAAATTAATTTAAAAACAAATACCCTTGTACAGTTATTTTCAACTGCTTCCTAAAATTTGTTTTTACGTTAGGCTGTTTATGTGTGATGAGGTAATTGAAACATTGGTAGAATTATGGCTTGAACTGATTTAGTTGAGCAAAATAAATCCAGTTATTTTTTCTTTACTTAAATTACAAGCATACAACTTTAAAAAATATTTAGTTCATCGATATTGAACATTGTAAAAGGACACTCTCTCTCTCTCTTATTTTATTTTATTTTTGAAAACCACAAATAAACATCTATATAAAATCAAAAGTGGAAGTCTTTTTTTAAGGCTTTATTCGAACGAAGAATTTTAGACTTAATTATAAGTAAATTTATTTGAAAATATCGGTAAATAATTTTTAAAATGTTAATAGAATACTAGGACGAGTAAAAATATATTTTTTTTGGAACATAAAAAAATAACAGAGTTATTTTATTTGTAACAGATACTTTCATACAAACAACTGGAACTGTTTATAATATCCGCGGTTTATATTTATTTTTTCTATTATTTTTCAATTTGTATATCGAAATCTTTAATAGACCATGTTGGTTCTAATGTTAGTAAAATAATCTTTGAAATGAAATCAAAGAATAATCCCATTTAAAGATAACCATTTTCAAACAAAAATGGTTTGTAATCAATTAAATTTCTTTTGAAAATAATTTAGTCATAACTATTTTAAAAGCCATTTTAAGCATTTCCTTTTCGAAATTTCTTTTTAGAATTTCAGACTTGTATAATATATCTTTAACTTTTAAGTTCACTCCCAAAAAGTATTTCGGGTAATTCAGCTTCATTTTTAAAGCTTTGGTTCTTATTACACTGTGAGAATAAAGAGAACAGTGTTTTTACGGAAAATATTTAATAACTACTTCCTTCCCTTTAATGAATCATTAATCAAAAGTTTAGACAAAAACAATTTCCTTTCTGCCATAGTCCATTATAAAAAAAAATATCCTGAATACTTTTCAGCGCATTCTTCGAAAGAATAGGTTTAGTTTTCTTATATTCTTCTTTGTCAGCAAAAGTTTTTACAGTCTCAAAATACTATTAATGGCTTAGAAGGAACAGTTACCACAAAAAATGAATAATTTTTTAATTATGATTTTCTTAAAAGTCAACCAAAAACTTTGAACTCTTTACAACTGTTGAGACCAACTCCTAAATTATTTAGCTTTATTTGATACATTATTTAATTACTTATAATCTATTTCAATTTTAAATTAGTGTTAACTGTATTGAATAAACGAACAGAAGAATAGTTATTACTCCTGTAATTTCATTAATGATTAAGGGATTACTTATTAACATCACGCTATAAAGCAACAGGAGGGCTATTGGTATCTAATACTATTGGTATCTAACACTACTAAATACTGCGGTGGTATCTAACTAAGCCAATAACAGCCTCCTGACAGGTGTGATCACTTTTGTCTGGTATGTTACGTGCTTACGAATCCATAGGTCGCGGGTTCTAATCTTTGACAGATTGAAGAAAATGAGAAAATAAATTATAAGTACGTCGTTTAACCGAACGTCTAATATCCTAAGCGTCAAATTTCCGGACCAGTTTTTTTTGTCAACTACATATACTGTGTATGAATATGTTTTTGAACAGTGCGATGTTTAACAAATTGTTTCCCGTGAGGCCAAAAGTAACGCGAAAACTCAAGGTGAGAGATATTTGGGGAATTTCAGTGGTGTGATTTGTTAAACATCTGTGAGAATATTAGGTCAGTTTGTTTCCAAGTGACGGGGTGTATACGTGAAGACGAGGACAACAACAACAACGGAAGTAGCAAGGGTCCATCATGTGCTGACGCGTTTCTGAGTTAGAGGCAGCTATGGAGTGGTACGAAGCACAATCAGAGAGCTGCCCTACTCAACTACTGCTGCTCAAGAGAATCAGAGACCTAGCAATGAAAAACCAAAGGTGTACAATGTTACAGCGAAAAATAAGCGATTATTTTCCACAATAAAGGTAAAATAAATTTCGCACCTATTTTGCTTTTTCTTCAAACATGTTTCCCGCATAATGATGATTTATAGCGTCCGGTTTCATATACTGCATGGATTGCATTCGGTTTTCGGTAAATCCGAACAATCGCGTATCCGAACGGTGTTCGGTCCCAACTGATTCGGATAAACGACGTTACTTAAGAAATTGGCTTAAAAATAAAATCCCATGCTTTTAGTTAATGCTGAAAAGTATTTACCCTGTAAATGACGATAATTATATATTGTGTCATAAACTCTTGCAGCAATTTTAAAATTCACTTTATAAACATAACTTCTTAAAATTATTTTTTTACACGAGTCTTTACTGGATGTCAAAAATAATACTTTTATCATATTGAAATTTCCTCTCAACGAATGCATATAACAATATAAAACTCATTAATTCCAAATGTACGATAAAAATAAAATAAGGGATTTTAATAAGATAGTTCTTGCATCTTTATGGATTTAATAGAATTGAAAAATTATCCATATAATATTTCATTAACAATAAATCATTCATTCGTCATACATGATCAACCATGTACTTAAGACACATTTATAGTTAACATGAAATATTCTTCCTTTATCTACGTCATAAAAATATTTTTTTCTCATTTTTGACTGAAGATGATTTCTGATATGCAATTCATGCTGATTTAAATGTGTTACCTGATAAAAATGATCAATTTAAAATACACACACAAATTCTACTCATTAAAATTTCAAATGTTGATTTTACATATCGAACTTCTGTATTGTAGAACACTAAATTTTATATAAAATATTCAGAGTAAAGAAGAAATCAATTTAAAGCAAGACTATTTTAACCTTATTTACATTTTCCATTTACCTTTGAAGCTCATCTTAGTATATTATTACACCAAAGCATGAATAAAACATTTAAGGCAATAAAAAACACTCCCTTTTTAAAAAATATAAATGCACATTAAGAAAATTGCATTGCTTACAGCCTTTTTCAATACATATTCTAGAGTAATATTACAAAATACTTAGCGTTTGAAATGAAAATTCAAATATTATGACAAATATTTTTTTTCTTAAAAAAGTAGTAAATATTTGCATCAGTAAACAATTTTTTTTATTAATGCTTGGCTTTGAAAGTTATTTACATAATGCATAAGAACTGCTTTTAGATTCTTACTTAATTTAATTTTAGAATAAAATTCGACCAATAAGAACATTAACAAAATTCTAAAAGTTTTGTAGTATTAAAGACTAAACGAAAGGAAAAATTCTATTTCTGATTTCTTTACTTAAATAAAAAAATTTTGATAACCTAAATAGCACATAATATGCAGGGAATTATTTATAATGTTATATGTTTGATAATCAATTATTTGATTATTATATTTTCGTTACAAATGATCGCGGGGTTTATCAAAAAATTAAACATCTTTTATAAGCATTTTAAAAAGAATATTGTTATTTGTAATTCAGTTTTATAAGACAAAAATTAGCAAGAATAGCAAAATCTATTCAAAAAGTTCAAAATCCAGAAAGTAACATTCAAGAATATATTTCCTTAAAAATATGATAAAAAAATACCTTTTCTATGAAAAATATTTATTTATCTCAAACACTTTCTAACGGTATAAATTAAAATACTTTTATTTTTCAACAACAAATAAAATATCCTTTTTAATATAAATATTTCCTTTCATTATTTTCATTTTATAATAAAAAGCACAAAAACTAATACTGAGCAATTTTTTCAAGATAATATCAACTTCCGTAATATGAAAAGAACAAAATATTTTGATTAATTATGTATAAAAATTTATGATTTATCCTCAATTATACACCTAGGAATGTTATTAACTAAAGAAAATTCTTTTATATCGACAAAGTAATTCATTTCAAACGTGTTCAATTCTAACGCTTCAAATGGTTTAATCTTTTCATCGAATTCTTTCATTACGATTTCGAATACGCAGCTTGCGTTTTTATTTCCACCTTGCTGTTGCCAGATTCCAAAATATCAAATGAGAAAAATAATAAGTTAAAAAAGAATCCATTATATCTAGAGAAAGTTCGCCAAGCGAGATGTCTCTATTTCATTCGCTGTTTCCAATTTTTATCTGCGCTTCACTTAAACCGCATGATCTTGTTCATCATAGTGTGAACTAGTTCTGTGCTTTGAAAAAAATGTCTTCTTTTTATCAATTCTTATTTTTCGTGTGGACACACAAAGGTTTCTGTAGCATATGTTCACGCCTGCTACATTCCGTCGTGGAATTTTGGAACGTTTCCAGGAATTCTTCGGCGTGCATAGAGAATCAAGGAACACAGACTCAAACGCAGGACATAGCTAGTTTCTCAAATGCTCGTTAAGTACTGACAAACAGTGATTTGAAAAGTTTTCAAGATCTCTTTAAGTGCCGGAAGTGTGAGAAGGAGGTATAGGGGAGTTTTAAGACGATAAATTGATGTTTCGGGATACGGTGTGATTTCTTTTACTTTATTTTTTACATTTGTTTGTCTTCTTTTTTGCTTTTTATCTTTCGACAGCAAAAAAGAGTTGTTACGTTCAGGTTCGAAAAATTTCATATTTTGAACTAAGAAATGGGTATATAAAACTCAAGATTTGTTGATGGTGTCTGTTTAATCGAGCGTTGAATGGAGCTTCGTTGATTTCAAAAATTTTGCGTAAAAATTTGTGATATGTTGTTAGAGTAAATAGAAAATTTGAATTCCTACAAACACTCAATAAAAATATTCAGATTTATCGGAATTCTATTTGACAAATGGTTGATTTATATATAGTTAATTGTTGAAATTTATAGCGAACTTATACATTTAAAATTTTTTGCACCCTATTTTCTCCAAAATTAACTATTATTAATATTAGATAACAGCATATTTACGAATGGAGTATAAATTAAGTTCTTCCTCTCTCTCAGAAGTTTTATATAAGATTACTTATAATTTTAAAGTAATGCGAAATTAATTATAAAATAGATAATTAAAATTGATTTAGCAATTATCGCATAACGTATCAGCTCTAAGTATTAATCGATATTGAATGATACAGTTTATCTTAATAGTACAGTAAATAAGGTTATGATAAGTTATAGTATATATATATATGTGTAGAAAATAGTACATATGTGTATAAAGTATATTTGCTTTCTATATAACTATCTGAAAAATAATTGAATATTTCTAAGTTAAGTTTATTTATTACCACAAAAAGTCCTCTGTAAAAAAATGTAAATTATTTCGTGATATATATACATTTCTGTAACGCATATATGCTTTTAATTTCTATGTTTTGATGATAATTTGAGCAATAAAAATGAAAATTAAAAAAATTTTACTAAACGTATCGATGAAAAAAAATTTATTATTTCTGATATACAGTGTTCAGTTATAGGAAGCGTTAAAATTTTAAATAATTTCAACACGATAAAATTTTAAATAATACGAAATATATTTTTGGTTTTTAAATTACATTAATGATCCAAATATATGTTGATTCATCAACTATGATTGGAATTTAAAATGATAATGAATAAAAATAAAAATGTAACAATTTTGAAAAAAATGAAAAGTAACATTAAAGTTCAGTCGAAAATTGGTTAAAAAATAATACAAACAACAGGAAAAAATTAAGTTAAAATTATAACATTTTTGAAATAGTTTAGCTTAAATTCAAATAATGTAATTAAACGGAGAAATCTTATTATCATAGTACATATCAAAGATATTCCTTTTAATGGCATCTAATCCATTATGATGATTGATCTAAGTAATAATGCATTGAATAATTGAGCTTATGTTTAACATAAAAATATTAAATATTAATAATTCGATGGCATTTAATGTATGGTACTAGTATATATATATGTATATTGTAATTACTTCTATATATGGTTTCCGATATATAGTCATTTACAATCACACCTTGGAACACAAATCAACACAATTTTTTAATTGAGAGTAATAAAGAAATTGTATTTGAAGTGGTTGCTTTATTTCCTGTAAAAAAATTTCGAAGATTTTTAATGGAAAATTTCTATGTATGTAAAATAAAATTTATATTTTGTTCAGCTTGAAATAAATATTAAATTTCTTGTGCTTATGTAATAAGAAGAAAATAAATTCATGATGCAATGGTCGCAAAGTTTGTAAATTGATAATTATTTTTAAAAAAAAAGAAAATAATTTACAACTAAGTACATAAAAAAATTAAGTTCTGATATAGCACTTTTTATCGTTTAAAATTCTTTTCTATAAATTTACATTTCATTTCATAAAAAAAATGATTTTAATAAAATTATAAAAAAATTACTTTGTTTTAGTTTACATTTTTTTTACAATATGGAAGTTTGTAATGTCGGTACAAAATCATAGCTTAGATTTTTATTCACTTAAAACCATAAGAAAACTTTAATATGTTTGAGAAATTTGTCAAATTTTCCGGATGTTCCATAAAATGATATTTTTCCATACAAAAAAGTATTTAAGTATAAATGCTAAAGTCTAGTTTTTCCCTTTTTTTCTTGTAAGACATTTAGTTAACCAAAATATTATTTTAAGGTGAAATTTTTGCCAAAGATACACAGGTGCTTTAAAAGGATCTTTTTTTTCTTGCAAAAAAACATTATAAAATCATACTTACTTCTAGTTTCAAAGATTTATAACGAAAAACTGATTAAATCGCAAAAACTACACATTACTTAATTCTTTCGCAATGATCGCTTATCGATTTTTCCGCTCTCGGTTTCTTTCGCATAATCATCATATCATTAACGTATATTAAAATGAAAGAGAATAACGAGAGATGATAAAAAATACTTGAAAATTTTTGAGTGCAAAATGGTATAACCAAATGAGAATGCTCCTATAGAAAATAAAATCTATGTACTAAATGTTTATGAAGCTAATTACATATTACTAAATACAATAGTATTTGGAAATATTAAAGTATAATGTAGTAATTTCATTTTATTTAAGTACAGTTTTGTTCATTATTTTTAGAACGTTGTGATATTTTTAAAAAGTTCTATTTTTTACAAAAGAAGTAATGCAATTCCCATTCTTAGTTGGCTAGAAGAAATATTTATCCTCTTTGGATTATATATTCTTTATAAGCAGCGCATTCGAATTAGTTTCATATTAATTACATTAATTACTCAAACTTGTGTGATGTGATTGAACTTTTTCTTGCTAGCAAAATTGAGAATGAATTTATGATAAGAATTGAATAATTAGAAGTAGTAAAACTTTGCTTCTGAATATTATCAAAAAATAATTAAAATTAATTTATGTTTCAATTTTTAATTAACTTAATTCCTTTCCAAAGCAATATAAGGTTTTAAATTATTATTGTTGATTGAAATACTTTAATTTATTAAGTTTTTCGTATGTAATTGCAGCCCAAAATCTATTCTCAATCAAGTGATGAATATTTACTTCTACTAATTAAAAGTAATAAAAGATTAATTTCCAAAAAGTTTTTATTTTCACTTGTTTGGTAGAATCCCATGATTTTTACTAAAAATGATACGTTATTCACAATTACGTTTCTAGAAATAGTAATTAGTTTTCTTTGCTCCTATTCTGCATAAATAAATGAATTATTATTTTTTAATAAATTTTTAGAAGGATTTTTTACGCTTATTAATACATGGATTATCAGTACATATTACGCAGATACTATACATTGAAATAAAATAATATTGTATCTAATTTTCTGCACAAACAATTTATTTCATGAACTGATTAGGGGATTATTTCTTTTATAATGAATTATATATCTGATAGAAACATTCCGTCTGCAAATCTCTCTGAAACTTATTTACAAATTCGTAGGTAATTAAAATGTTTTTTTTTCCTTTTTTGTAATAAAATTACTTCCGCTGATTAAAAATTTTGTAAAAAGCACGAAACTTTTATTTAACAAATAATACGAAACAGAAATAAGGAATTTGGAGCATGCAATTTTAAACGAATCATTAATATACAGGGGAAAATCTGATTTGAATTCAGTAGAGTAATTTTTTTCTGTGAAAAACACATTGTAATCTTTTTTAACGATGAAGTTCTTAAATAAATATTTAACTAAAATCTCATGATTTTTATTATATTATGAAATTTTGTTTAAAAACTTTGTATCATTCTTACAAAATTTAAAATTCTACAAAATGTTCTGAAATTATGCTATTGTTTCAAAAACTTAGTTTTGAAAAAAAAATCATGTAATCAAATTGAAAAAAAATAAACACTGCAAATACTAAACTTTTCAATCAAAAGAAGAAAAAGAAGCTGCATTAGAAAATCACCCATTCTATTTTCTAAAATAATTTTATTTTTGAAACTTTGCAGTAAGTTTGGCGTTTTGTCTTAAGGTTTCTTAAACCAAATGATACATATTCATCCATCATATCGCCAATCATTCCCAAATTTACAAAATGAATCGTAGCTCTTTTATCTAAATTTTCTAATGAATTTCATTTATGCAGTATCTATATTGCTATAACTCATAAATAAAAGCTTTGTAACTCAGTAACAATTGTAATTAATGCCAAATATTTTACCTATCGGTTTTAGCCATAATTTACTTTTAACTATAAATATACAGTGGTGGCCAAAATTGTGGACACTTTTTAAAGTTAAGTTTTTTAAGTTTGTATGCTTATAGAAAATGTTGCATTGCACAAAATGCCAAGTATTTTATATCATTTTAAAGATAATTCAAAACCTAATTCAATACAAACATAAATTCAAATATTGGCAACGCAAAAAGTGTTATACTGCAATAACTATCGATATACAATAAATACTCATGATTGCATTGAGTTATCAGTGCTTAGTGCCTTTAGTTTTAATTATAGATTCCTATGAATGTTTCATTGAGCTGAAAATAGTTTTAAGCTCTTCCTTTGTTATTACATGATGCCAGGAAACAATTATATCCTCAATTAGTTCTTTTTTATTTCATGGGTACCTCATACGGACAAGAGTCTTCAAACAGTGCCACAAGTTTTTGATAGGATTAAGGTCAGGACGGTTTCCTGACCAGGACAACAACTTAAATGGTCTTAGAACGATAACAGTCTTAAGACAACTTTACTGTGATGCAAGGAGCAGAATCTTATAGAAAAGTAAGCGAAGCATTGTTAGTAAATAGAACCATGATGGAAGGTAGAGTGTTTATTCTAGAATGACACTCAGTGTCCCATCAATGATATGAAGACGACCGATACCATCTGCTTATATGCATAACCAAATCATAAAAACATGTGGGTACTTCACAGTCTCCTGGATGCACTCAGGGCTTAGCATTTCTCCTATTCTTTGTCTTACATATTTTCGGCCATCACTACCGAATAGCGATTTCTTAGTTTCATCCCTCCATACAACTTGTGACCACTAATCATTTGTCCAATTAATGTGTTCCTTTGACCACTGTAGTCTTTTTTAGAGCTGCTGTACATTTCGATAAGGCTGTTTTCGTGGAATTCTACTTCTTAGTCGAACATCTGCTAATCTTCTCCTGATTGTTTTGAAACTAACAAAAACACCAGTACCATTCGAATCACTCCTGACGGCCGTTGATGTCATGATTCTGAATTGGTACTATACAATAACTTTGTACTTCTGTCATTAACAGATGTGGTGTACCTTTTTCAGCTTTTTTCTGCTTTTTTTTATTAAATTTGTCTTCTGATATCTTAAACAAAACTTTTCAGTATCCAGATAAAGCTACTGAACTACCCATCCACACATCTTGCAATTTTAACATAGGAAAAACCACTTTCTCGTCTCAGTCTTTTTCTAGGTGTCCAATCTACCCTTTTATTTGATGTCATTGCTTCTTGTCTAAATATCATTGCTGTCCTGGCAAGGAAACAGTCCTGACCTCAATCCTATCGAAAGTTGTGGCACCGTTTGAAGACTTTTCCGAATGAGGTACCAATGAAATAAAAAGGAGCTAATTGAAGATGTAATTGTTTCTCGTCATCATGTAATAACAAAGGAAGAGCTTAAAACTATTTTCAGCCCAATGAAAAATTCATAGGAAGCTGTAATTAAAAATAAAGGCTACTCCACTAAGCACTGATAACTCACTGCAATCATGAGTATTTATTTTATATCGATAGTAATTGCAATATAACTTTTTGCCTTGCAAATATTTGAATTTTGTTTTTTGTATTGAATTCAGAATCAAATTATCTTTAAAATGATATAAAATACTTGGCATTTTGTGCAATGCAGCATTTTCTATAAGCATACAATCTTAAAAAAACAAAACAATTTTAAAAAGTGTCCACAATTTTGGCCACCACTGTACTTTTTTTTTAATTGGAAGACTGTATTGCATTATTTATAATAAAATAAGGTCGTACTTAAAATCTATTTTTTAATAATTAATAAGTTATTATTTAAAATATTAAAACTTAGAATTTGAACAATATTTTTTATTTTTATTATATTTTTAGGACACTTATTTTTAGGAAGCCATAGAGTGAAATACTGTTGAAGCAACACGTGAGTTATACTATATCTTAATGTTATTGTTCCGATATTGACATAAATATCTTAAATACGACATAGTGAGTAATTGCAAAAAACCGAAAAATGATTACTCTCAATTTCAATTGTAACTAATGATTGGGTAAATTTAATATGATGTCAACCGCAATATGAACAAATGGATGAATAAGAAGAGCATATTTCTTTACTTAGAAAATGTGAATTTCATCTATAAGCTACAGGGTGATTTATCATATCAGTTTCGAAAAAAGCTACATGACCTTTATCGTGTGTGCATTTATGGCCTTAGGTCCCAATATAAGAAGCTCTCATTGATTCTTTTGTGTAAGTGAATTACATCCTCCAATCTGTTTACATTAATCTGCATGTCAACATTTGAGAACATCGATCGATGATAATGCAGAGAACAGAATTAAATGTACTTGAAAATATTTTTAAATCATTATAAAATGCCGCTTTTTAAATAAATTATTCTTAGGAATTCTAAATTTATATTTAACTTATAGTTCTTTAATAGACTTATTACTCAAGTTCTATTTGCTCACCAATGATCATTCTAAAATAAGGTTTTCTAAATATTTGTTGTATTTGGATGCGAGAAAATGTCGATCTATTGAAGAAACAATTATGGTCTTAGAATAATTAATATGTTAGTATATGTCCAAGTATTAAAAAAATAATTTGAAACATAAAAAATCTATTTAGATTTTTTCAATAAAAAATTATATCTGTGTTAAAGGATTTATTTCATATTACATTATTTCAAGAAATCCCGCATTATAGTTTTATTTGAAATATATCTTACACTTTTTCAAAAAAATATATGATAAATTGCTTATTATTGTAATAAAACGTATATGAAAGCTAAATTATTGTTTTATTAATTCTGAATTTTTTGTGTAAGTTATCCAAATTAATTTTAGTAAATCTAAAAAATTTAAATCACCCATTGTTAAATATTTAAAAAACTTAATTATTCACAACTGAAAATACACCGAAATATTCATTGATGCTTGTATTTTACGTAGTAAAAAGTCATAATTTATCAACTTATTTAGAACATCTAGAATTTGTTCTAGCATTCAGGAATGAGTAATAGTTTCACTTAAAATTTTTTTCTTAAATAAGAATGAAATGAAATATTAGGGATCATTATTTATATCATAATTATCTTTATTCTTCACCAATTCTTTAGTAAATAATTTCTTTTTATCTTTATAACGGCATGATAATATCTTTTTTGCATGAAAAATTTCTCATCAGATTTGATTGATATATCTTCAATATCTTTGAATCCAAATACAGATTTTAATGTAATGAAACTTTCTTCAACAAATTAAAATAAACATATATGAAAGCACTAAATCGTTTCTTCAAACAAAAAGGTGATTTAACTTAAAAGGGAATTATTAATTACGTCATCTTTTTCTCTAAAAGAATGAAATTACAGAAATCTCATTTGAATAATACTTGAGACAAACCGAAGAAAAGAATGCAATTAACGAAGAATTTTAAATTATGTTTTCGGCAAATAACTCCAGAATCATATTTTTGTTTCAAAATGGAGGGAAAAAAAGAATATAACTTCTTTTAAATAATGAAATAAATTCAGTGATAATTATTCATTCCTGTTAAGAGATTAGACTAATTAGAATTAATCATGCAAGTTCTTAAAAATACAAGTGAAACATTTTATTGGAAACAGATATATCATCTTAAAAAGCAATTATTTTTAATCAATTAAAAATGACCCTTATTGTGAAACACATAAATAGTTATTGCTAGGGAAAATGTTTCTTTCCACAAGAAACTCAAGGAAAGCTAAAATGATAAAAAAGAAAATAGGGAAACACAAACAAATGTTTTGTGGAAGATCTTTTCGCACATAATTCTGTTACTAATATTATAATAAAAACTACATTCTTCTTAAATGTTAAAAACTTTTTTTTTAATATTTGTGTTGTAGTAAAGAATTTTAATTGGAAATTTTTGAAATAGAATTATATTTTTAATCGTGCTTAAATATATGATCAACAGAATTAGTGGAGAAAATGATTTTTTTAAAGAGAGAAGAATTTTTCTTATATTGTTAAAGTGAAAAAAAAATACATTTCGAATGCCATATATTTTTATCATAATAGCTTTAACAGAAAAGTATCACAGATCAGTAAATCAAATATTTTTATACTACAAATATTTGTTTTTTATAAATAAAAAATGAGTATTCCTTGGGTTTCTTATGGATAAGAACTATTCAAAATAAAAGGGTTTGTATTATAATGAATATTTCTTGGATTTGTTATAAATTATAACTAGTCAAAAAACAAAAAGGGTTATAATCACAACTTGTTATAAATGTCAACTATAATAGAAAGGATTCTAATACTTGTTTCAAATTATTGTAGACAGATATACAACATTTATATTAGTACATTTAATTGGTAACATAAAAAAATAGAAATCTCATTAAATATATTTTATCTATTAATCAAATTTAAGCCTTTTCTATTATAGTATGAAATAAAAATACAACTATTGATTTGCGAAGTACTGTTTAAATATTTTACATTACCTGAATTTGATAATTTATCTTTTTGATTACTGAATGCAATTCTTCATAATCCAAACATTTGTAATCCAAGAATCGTTTTTATTTCTTAATTTTTTTCCTACTTTTGGAAGAACTGGAGAAGTGCTTTAAGAAATAAGCACCTGTCATTGTAAGTCGTATGATGGTATTATAAGAGGGATAAAATATCTATTGGCCTTCTCAAGAAACAAAGAGAGCGCATGCTTAACAAGGAATAACCTCCTAAAAGTGTTTATTTTTAATCCACTTCATAAATCACGCCTGTTTGCTAACCTATTTCTGCTAAGTGCACTATTATATACACATAAGTACTTTAAATCTTTCAATAGAATTAATTCAATTTCTCATAAAAAATTTACGTATATTTTGACGTAATTAAAGAAATATGACTTGGGTGATTTGATGTTGCACACAATAAAATTATTTTTAAAAAAATCATAGAAATGTCTGTCTGTATGCAAAAAATTAGTGTATTCTTATGTCCTCTCAGTATTTATATTCTGCTGAATGAAAAGTATTAAGATATAATCTTAATAAAAAAAAGCTCATTTTATTCATTCGATTTGTATCATTGTATTTTAAACCTTTATAAGGCCTTTCTTTTACTAGCAATGTTATTTAAAATATCTTTGGGATTAAGATTGATTTATAAAAAGAAATTCATTTAGTTTATTACCTAAAATTAATTTGATTCTTTTTAAAAACATATATTATGGGGGAAGTATTTTTACAGGACATGATATTTACAAAACATAATTTGCAAGTACTAAAATTCACAAATGAATTATAAATTAGATAATTTTTGCACTCAAAAATATAAGAATTTATACATATTAGTTCTTCCACGGAATATCAGAAATAATCAAGACATAGAGATCAGCACATAGATGGACATTGCAAGATGTACACGCGAATCTTGTTCTCTTCATATGTATTTCAGTACAGCACTAACGGCAACGTCTATCTGTTTTTGTAATGTTGGCACATGGTCACCAATTTAAGTGAATTGTAAGCCATCTGAATCAGTTTTCTTGCCATTTAGGAAACTTACAGGTCTTCGTTTACGTTTGAGACTTGAAAAACCAGAAATAGTTGTCTGCTAACCGAAGTGCTAGCAGCACAAATCATAGGTGGAAAAATAGCTTCCCATAGACATTTAAAAACCAATGAAGTTGATAGGAAGTCCTTATACAAACGTCACGTCCTTATACAAAGGGTTAAATTGAGTTTCATGCCGTTTACATGATTCTATCCTATTTTTTTTAATCAATTGATCTGCGAAGTTTATATTGAAGTAACAAAAGTAAAATAAAATATGTTTCTTTTATTTGTGAATTATTTTGTACTTAAAGAACAAAATTTAAAAAAGAACATAGTAAGAACTTGTTTAATCTTTAAAAGTAAAACAAAATATTACTTTGATTCTTTTAAGCTAATTTTAATTTAAAATAAATTACCAATAATGCAACGAGTAATTTTTGGTTGTATAATAATAATACGAGAAAAAAAGTATTTTATTAGATAACCACAAAAATATATACATTATCGTATAAGCCACGATATAATTTTGTTTATATCAGACTACCAACAAATCCTTGGTGAAAGAGGTCTTTCCGAATTAATCTGATAGAGATTATTTGGAAGCACTTACTTAACATACAACTAGGCCGAGATTAGCTGTAAGCAGGGCAGTGGTTATATGTTTATGTGGTTTAAATACTCGTCCGCTATTTCCGCAACTATATTCGAATCGCATCAGTCGTTGCTGAGAAGATTAATGAGCATTATCATTAATCGCCTGATAGTCCGATAAATGGGTGTACCATTGGTTGAAATATTTGGACTAATTAGCAGTACATTGTTCTCCGATTCGGAATGTTCATTTTCTTTTGACCAAGTATAATGACTGAATGAAATCCCTTACAACAGTAGATTCTATATATCGTAGTATTTAATTCACAAATATTTACAAATTATGAATCAGTTGGGAAAAATTATTTAAAAAGTAATATTTCCCGAAATTCTATTATTAAAATTATGTTTTTGTCTCATAGTTTTCTGTATTAATTAGAACCATTGACATCCTCGCTTTTCATTTCAATTTTTTTCTCTAGAACAGAGGTTCTGAAAATTTTCGGGATGACGACCCCAATTGTCTTACGAAATTTTTTGCGACCTCTTATGCATTGCTCAAAGTTAACACATGCCTGGGTACTTCTCTATGAGTTTTATTTGTAATATATTATTGTTTTACTGTAATATACATACGCTAAAAGTTTTTACTTTGAATATAAAGCTTCTTAAATATTAATTAACAAACCCAAAAAACAATGTATAATGTAATTACAAATTACACAGTAAAATGTGTATAGACTATAATCTTTTTAAGTGTAGTCATTTTGATTTCTCTTCTGAGATCATCACCTTTTATTAATAACGGTATTAGCAATATTTAAGTGTCAATGAGAAGGATATGCTTTATTATTTTTAGTTATGTTATTAAATCTTGGAATAATAGATGACACCGCAGAACGAAGTACTTCCTCAATATTCCATAGATTTTTGAACGACATTCCAATAAAAATCTACGCAATTATATAAACTATATATTGGCTTTTTTTCTCCAATAAGAATCTAAATAAACAATAAAATGATTAACATTGATATGGTGAGAAATATATTTTATGTAAAAAAAATGTACCAAAAATCCTAAAATTTTTGGTGGCCCCATTGAAAGTTACGTGACCAGTTTAAGAAACACTGCTCTAGAACATAACTAGTGTTTTGGTCTGGTTCCGGAATTAGTGGAAGATTTATTTTCTTATTTTATTCTGAAATAGGACATTGAATTCGTACCATTACATTTATTTAATGAAATAAGAATCTAATTATTATTAATGAGTAGTTGACCAAGGTATTTAAAGAACTTTTAAAAAATATAATATTAAAAGTGATGATTATTCATTTATTTAAAATTTTTTTACAGTTACCTATGGTCTCTTATAAAAAGCAATGTTTCTCTCTCTCTCTCATAGGTTTTTACTATAATAATACGGACTCACACGATAAGGACAGAGCTTATACGTATGTGTTTTCATATACAGTATAATAAATCTATATTAAATCACATCTATTGTGTTATGAATACAGAAATAGTTTTGAACTTCTCATTAATATTACTGCTTAATATTTCACATAGAAATTTTCATTTTATTTTGTTTTGACCAATGTAAAATACATGTTTTTTTTTAAAAAAAGTATTATTTTCAAATACTGAAGTCAAATACTTTTTTGATCATTTCTTATTCAAGTATATAATTTAACTCCACAAAATATACTGCATATAATTCTTAAAAATCCTTAACAGAAATACAGAGTGATTCAAAATGAGTACAGCTAAAATTATTTAATAAAAAATAAATTATTGATAAGAATTACAAAGATAGGAAAAAAGTTAGATGGATTAAAATCCCTTAAGAGAAACATATGGTTAATTATTACACACACATTTGTATTTTTCTTTAGATAATAAGGAATGTATAAAAAAAGTATTTTTTCCTTTAAAAGCAAACATACATTTTTAATAAAATCTCCATCCTTACGCTGCCCACTTTATTTTTGTTCCGAAATGGCCCGCTATTGCTACATCGTGCCTGTACAAAAGAATTCCATTCCCCCAAAACTTCCATCTTTCCCAAACAATTTTGAAAATTGAACTTGAAATACAACGATAGTAAAAAAGAAACCTCTATTATACCTTTTGTGATTCTGAGAAACATCTTATCCTAAGAAGAGCCAGATAATCGATACATGTTACAAGATCTATTCTTTATGAGAGAAAATTTTGCCATGTCGCTTCAAAATATCTGGAAATGATTGGTTTGTATTTTAGGGTCACGCCTTCCCCGAGGAGCCACTGTAAGTTTTTATGTGAGCAACAAAAGTTTCTTTCTCTTATCCCCCATTGATCCATGTAAGAGAGGGTAAACATTATATGTCTTTATTCTGGAGCACAAAAAAGTCACGCGCATATAAAGACGAAAAGATTTTAGAGAGGACTGATGGGGATCCTCTTTGTTGGGATGTGAAAATTCCCATCTGACGTGTTAGCCCTGCTTTTTGAATTCCATTATTTGCAATTATAAAACACTTCTAAAATTATTTCTTGCTTTTTGTAAATAGGAATATGAATTTTAAATTTGTTTTTTTTTTCATTTATTTTTATTATTTTTATAACATTTTGATTGCTGGCTGGGTGGCGTGATTGGTTTGTAGCTCGCCTTGTACACCTAATATTGCGGGTTCAACCTCGGCCCAAGTCAGTGGATTTTCACTATGCCGATAATTGACAACGGCCATGTTGTATGATTATGCGGAATATAAAAGATCCCTTTAGTGGTTGTTTGGCTCAAGTGCTCTCGGCAAAATTGAAATCCTAAGTATGGTTTCGCATTGCTAGAGCTCTGGTGCTTCTCTCTGGGGAGGAAACTGGGTTTCAAAATTACCTGCGGTGATTGGTATCTGCCTATAGGGTGCCGCACTAAAAAGAAATACCAAGTCCCGGAGAATGTACTAGGTCTGCCATGGTAAAAAACAGATTAGAAATGCCGCATTAGAAATAAAACATATTTATTGTGTGGATTATTTTATATTTTTCTTAATTAACTTCAATTAACTGAAAACTATTAATCGAATTGTAAACAATATTCAAATCTTAATCAAGCAAATAAAAATGCAATCTACTAAATTTCAATTACTCAAAAAGTATACGGTATTTTAACATGAGTTTTTTTTCAACATTATACGTATAACTCTGTACTTGAGTTGTAACCATAATTGAGACTCATGCTGAAAATACATCACATGAGGATTTTTCTTAACCCACATGATGCTTTAGTTCATATGCGAACATGAAGACATTTGTTAAGATATGAACTAAATATTTGCAGAAAAATTCATGTAAAATTCACAAGAGAAATAACTTTCTTTCAAAGGAGTAAGCAAAGGAACAAAAAAAAATTTGTTTTATTTATTAATTTTTATAAGAATTGCTATAAAAATTGTTTTATTTATTAATTTTTTCGTTCTTATTTTTTATGTAATTGGATATTTAATTGGTGTTTGTAAGATGATCAAGCAATGAAAGTAGAAATTGAACATGTGATATTAAAATTCTAGAAGATAGTACAATAAATATACACAAAGAAGCTAATTGTATTTAAATAATGTTTAATTAACAAAATTAACACTAAACATACCGACACTTAATGCATACTTATTTTCTACCATAGGAAAACTGGTCTTTTAACCCGTTATGGTATGTTTAGTGTTAAAGAAAATGAAAAAGAGAAGAATTTGTGATTTTGTACAGCAATTAATTGTATAAATAATACTTAGAAGAATTGTTAAGTTTTCTAGAAGAATTATTTCAAGCATAATCCAAAAATTCAATTATTAATTAAACGTACTTTCAATTGTTATTTTTGAAAACGCTTATATATGTGTGTGTGTTCCATATGAAAACAACTCTCTCCTATTTTAATTGGTTTTACTAACACTAAGTAAATGGGTTATTTGTCACAGCTGCTTTAATGTAAGCGTAGAAGACTACAATCCGACAGGGCTTAGTGTTACAGCAAGCATCATCCACGCCTTTATTTGAACGCGCTCGCTCGCGCTCGTCTGTGTGTGAATAAACCGTTATTTTTCTATATTCACTTTTTATTAAATTATTTATTATAGACTTATTATTAGATTATTTTATTCATTTATTATAATTATCTGTGTCATGACAGCCCAAGAGGGACCAAGTTTCTCTGAACCTTAAGTTTCAAACGATCTGGTAGCCCAACTCCTAAAATTCTTAGTTTTAAAGATCAAAAAATCCTCTACTACCACATCTACCAATCGAAGTCTAGATCTTCTTTTACTAGTGTAACATGGTCTAGTCGAAAAGACTTATTTTAAAATGTTACTGCTGTTCATACGGATAAACGGCTCTGTCCAATTGAGTCGGCTTATTTTAGTATAATGAGCACCATCTGGATCTTGGAAAATTCCGTATAATTCGGTGTTGCGTTTTCTACGCTAGATACCATTTTCCACAATCCCTTCGAAAACACTTCTCAGAATCTTGCTTTCAAAAGCACCCAAAATCCTTTCCTTCTTCATGGTCTTAGTTTAGGTTTCCGAAGCGTAAGTCAGGACAGGACGGATTAGGGTCTTGTAGAGTATAGCATTTATTTTCAGATAAAAATCTAGATCTAAGTAATGCTTCAGTCCATAAAAAGCTTTATAAAATTCAACAATTCGTCTCATTATTGCTGGTAGGATAATATTTTTTTTTAAACATTGACCCAAGATGAATGAATTCTGTAACCGTTTCAAACTAGTAATCACCAATTAAAACATGAGACAGGTGTAATTATTTTATATAGTAGTAATATGTTACGTTTTATCTTGATTAATAATACAACCCACTGGGGTTCAACTTCCCACTCAATAATTTCAATCGCGTCTATTGGTATCATTTACTTCTAGATTTATTCAAGTATTTCTGGTGCCTAATTTGGTACTACTACTTTTTTCTTCAATCTAACCTGATTATATGACAAAATTTACATCAGCATATTACCTAAAATATTGCAAGGAGGTAAGTTTATCATCAAAGAACCGGATTCACCGCACAATTTTGTCTCAAGTATGTAGAAAACTTTTTTAAAAGCTCGAGATTTTTAAAAATTTATCCCGCTTTTGTTAAATTAATTTTTTATTCATTTACACATTTATAAACTAAAGACTCACAGTCATATTTGTTTATATAAATTATATTATTAATAAATACTTAAAATGAGATAACAAAATAACTATTTGCGTATGTGCTTTAAATCTTATACGAATAATATGAATTATTTTGATTTATATATAAATAAAAGTATTCTAACAAACGTTAAAAGAGAATATTTCAGGTGATGAAAATGATTTTGAGTCTAAAGCAATATCTAGCTAATAATTCCTGAGTGAGTTTTATCAAATGCAACTAATTCATCGTGTACGCTCTTATATAACTTATATTCCTTGTCTAAAATGCTTCAAGACGAGTAAATAATATCTGGAAAAATAATATTAACACCTTTGTACATACAAATTAAATAAGCCTATATATATTATTTCCTTTGATTTAAAAAAATCAAAGGAAACCATTTTTCAAGTAAAATAAAAAAGTATATTATAAAACGCCAAGTATATCAGGTAATTTACATGCAAAAAAGGTTTAACAATCCACGCAAGATCCATCAATTAAAAAGATCACGCAAAGCCACTCATTCTAACCGCAATTAAGTTGGTATACAAAATAATTATATATCCTGAGTTAACCTGAAACGTGAAGAAAGAGTTTACCCTGATTCGAAAACTAAGGCAGGATATCAAACTAGTCTGTAATAAATAAATAAAAGTAAGAATTAATAATATAAAAATAAAAATAAATATTACGCTTGATCCACAGCGATACTGAATGCAACGGATAACCTTATGTAGAAACTTCTGAATATGTCAGCTGATAAAATTAAATAAGTTTGCTGAAAAAGTCTGAAAATACAGAATAATTCTAACTTTTATTGTTATATGATTCCTTTATTTTGCATACTTAATTATTAAAGAAGACTTTAAAAATCGTGCTGTAGATCGTGTTGTTAAAGATCTATGAACATATCAAATACGAACTACTAATTTAAACATAATATTTATACACAAAATGCATTTAAAGTTATACAAAAATTACCCTTTTATTACTCTTTATTAATTTGTTTTCACATTGCTGCATAGGATTTAATTTATGAAAGTAGAATGGATAATTAGTGAATAGTGTATACACATAAGAGGAAAGAGTCCTTTGCAATTTCTCTTTCCAAGGTTTGGCAACAACGCTAGTATCCAGCGCTGAATGAGAGGTATTCAGCAACACTTCTACGTACATAACGTGTCACTCGTCTTCCTTCGTAGTCGTTGGAGTGTAAGAGACCGTTCAATTGTCGCCCCATTGTCCATCTGCAACTATGGAGGAAAGATGGACAGTGATTCGTTTTTTGTTTACAGAAGATGCGAAACCGACGGAATTAATTCTTCGCATGCAAGCGCAGTATGGTAGAAGTAGAATGGTCATCGGGGTACATGAACTCTGATGAGGTCTTAATTCCTTATCTTGTGGCTGTTGTTGACATTGATGATATTACTTGCCATGTTTAATTGGGTAGTTTAATGATTAAAAGAAGTTATGTGAAATTAAAATTAAAAGTTGTGGCTGCAACCTTTTAAATTAGTGAAATAAATTGCTGAAGTTGTTTATTGTTTGCGTTGGAGTGAAAATAATCAGAAATCTTACGCAGCATGGTGACAGCTGTGTTGTGAAAATAGGCGCGCTTTAAATGGCGCTACAGTGAAGTGACGTCACGCCTTCTCTTTCCCCCACAGGATGTAAACCATTTTTTTTTAATCACTCTGAACTTGCGCAGCCTGGGAGTGAAGTCATTGCTCCTATGCCTTGAGCAGTGTAAACAAAGAATTTTGACCAACGGCTCTGGAACTTATTTAAAAGACCAATATCACCCAGCATCAGGTAGATGCAGCCCATGAATTTAAGAATTTGATTATATTTTATATCAACACAACAAACTGTTTATTTCGAAGCAAGATCTACTGTATAATAGATAAACATCATCAAACAGGGAAGAACTTTTTTATGTGACGACGAAAGATCGGGTAGTCCATCGATGTCAACATCTGAGGGTATAGTGATGGAAGGGAGGGCTAGTATCCAGCGCATGTATCATATCTTCCACAAACAAAAAGCGAATCACTGCCCTCTTCCTTCCTTGGGGCAGATCGACAATGGAGCTACCACATTGAACGGTTTCCTACAATCCAACGACTATGAGAAAGGACGAGTGATACGTTGTATAGAAGAAGTGTTGTTGATTATACCCCTCATTTAGCCCTGAATACTAGAGCTGTTGCCAAACCTTGGAAAGAGAAATTGCAAAAGTACCTTTAGTTTTTTTACTTTCTCTCGTATAAGACATTCTCTCATTTTAGTTAAAATAAATTTATCGGTGTTTTTTTATACATTAACTTATATGCAAAATTTAAATATAAGGATATTGTTTTAAAAAAATCCATGATATCTCTTAGTGTGATCTATAATCTTTGATAAACATAATTATGTGCTCAAAGTTATTTCTGATATTTCTTCAGTGCCAATTTAAGGTCATTTAGGGCCTTGGGTGCAGAAGATCTACTGGCCTACTTGGCACTGGAGAATCGAAATTTATAACCAGAAAATCTGGTCAAGTCCAGCTTATCTGGGGCCTTCCGGGACTCTGGACGGCTCCAAACGCCCAATGTATAAACCAGCACTGTATCTGTTGAACACTTAAATGTGTTCATAGTGTTACTAATGTATCCTAGGCTCTTTAAAATTAAAAAAAAATAAAGTATTAAAAAACATAACTTGGCATACATGATTTTAAGACTCTCATCCAGTGGTTCTTTTGAATTCGTATGCGTTACGTCAACTATTTGGATTAGTATTCAGCATTTTAAATAAAGACTATTACCTAAATTAGAATTAGCTAAAATGCTTCATAAGGGTAATTTCCACTTGGTTGCATTTTTTCTTCAATTTTCTGAAGCAATTTCGTTGATTTGAATACCTGTATGATTTCTCATATCCTTCAGAAGCGTATAAAAATTTTAGCGAAAATCGGGGGATATTAATTGAAAACAAAAGCTTTCTTTACTTTCTATTCATTTGAGGTGGATTTTATTATATTTCAATAAATAAAATAGCATATAGTTGAGATGATAAGAAAAAAAGTTGTAAGAATGACATTACGTTCACAAAATAACAATGGCTGCAAGACGTGATATTTAAATCAACAATGAACACACAAAATGAATTTGAATATAGTTTTTATTGACATAATTGGAAAAGAGAATCAAGAAATGGGCTTACAAAAGAAAACTCTAATATACTTTTCTTACTAACTCGTTCACAAACTCGGTATATTCAAACATATTCCACGTATAACGTAAAATGTAAAATAGTTTATCAAATCTATAACAACCTTACTACACTAAAACACATCCAAACAAACACAATCTCTCACAATAATATCTTTGTTTATACCACCAAGCTTTGTTACCTTCCTTTTTATTTTAATTTTTCCCTCCAACTCAAAAAGAAAAAAAGAAACTAATAATGCATCAGAAAGCAAAAGGAACAGATTGCCTCCGAATGAACGTCAATGATTGGTCTACTAAGATCCAATCATTCATGTCCTAGCGTTCATTAAGAGACGGATCCGAAAAATATCAGTAATGGCAGAAATGACAATTTCCGTTAAAGCGGACCACAGTACGTGAGCAACCTAGTACTATTTGTTCTCATTTCATGCTTTTAATCGAGTTTACTCGACCTTCTCCCTTTGCCTTTAGTGTCATTTGTTCTTTTTTTTCCGGCGACACAATTTCTTTTGCAATGGGAAAAAAAGAACTAATGGCGTATCGCGGGAAAAACTACAATCCAGGAGGAAAAGGAAAAGAAGGGAATAGAAGTGGAAATACTTTGTTGAAGAGTTAACTCTATAAGCTTTTGTCTTCTTCCGGTAGTTCTGGTTCCCGTTATCATCAATTGACTGAACTGGAATTATTTATCGGTTTATTCGAATATAGAGAAAGATTTAGAATTATCTGTGCGTCATAAGATTAGATACTCTTTAAGGAAATTTTTGCCTTTTTTTTTTTTAACTTTTTTGAAGTTATTTAATGATACGTCAAACTTGTTTTAAGTTTGGTTTTTAAATTTAATTGCATTTAAAACCAAGATGTTTTTAAAAAATTTTATATAATCAATATGAAGTAATTCAATGATACGAAATAAAAGCAAAACTTAATGTTTTAAGAATTATGGTTTTATAACATTTAATTTGCATTTGCTGGAAAACCAAAGATGTTTTACGAAAAAAAAATTAATTTTTATCATGATTCAACCTCGTAACTGCCACAGGCGTATATATCCGTTTCGCTCAACCGGTGCTTTATGTCCCGAAACGTATATATACTCTTTCCGAAATTCGATTATTTCCTTTATTTTGATATCATTGCAACTAATCCGAAGGCTTTGGAATGCAATAAAATGACCTTGACATAGTATTCGCGAAGGATTTACTGATTTCAGAGAAGATTGTTCATTTGTGCCTTTTCTTTCTCTTCCCCAGTACACCGCACTATCGCGCCTATGTGAAATCGGTTGCACTGGGGAGCGAATTGCGTAACTTTTAATTGGCAGTTAAGAGGTTAATAAAAGTATTACATATAAGAAACTAAGATTTCCTTGATTGTTAACCATTATTGTATACACATTAAATTCTTTTAGCATAAATTTTTAATTTTTCAATACCTTTTTTATTTTTAAGAGTTCAACATTTAAATATTAGTTTTCATTGCTAAGAATACTTCATTATTTATGGATCCAAAAGGAATTTTTTAAAAAGTTTGAATAGCTAACTTTTTTAAGATAGTTTAAGATAAAATCGCTAAATACATTGGATTCAGCAGCAACAACAAAAATCTAATTAATTTAGACAAAAAAGAAATGTGCTGTATGTACTACATTTATCAAGCACCTGCAAATAGAAATAATACGGTGTTTTAAGAAACAACTGTGTGATAGAAATTTAATTCTAAAAATTAAAAAGTTATATGCTTGAGGTAATCTTTCTTCTTTCTGAAATTTATAAATCTTTCTATTTGTTTCGTAAAGTATTACTCGAAATAAAACTTTATCAATTCATGTAACAAATTTTTTTAAAGAATATTTAACGGGATATTTTTGAAGTATAACATCAACACATAACAAAATAAAATAGCAAAAATGCATAAAAATACTTCATGAATATTCTTTTGTGATATCTTTATTTTAAATTTTACAAAACATGATTAAAATTGTTTTTTTTTTTTGAAAAGATTGAAAATATATGCAACAACATCAGATTTTTTTAGTTGAATGATTTATATAATATATAAGCCATTCAATCACTTATATAATCATCAAATATGCTGCACAAAAATGTTATTTAATTATTTCTACTAATTAAAAGAAGAGGCGTTTTTTATTAATTAATATATTTTATTAATGAATTTGTTATATTTGTGTTCTCTAATATAACTTAACAAATTGAACAAATTTGATAAATTATATTACAAACCCATAACAATAAAATATCAGCATATACAGGTTTTCTAAAAACATAATAAAAAGTATTAAAACATTTAACAAATAAATAAATTATAAAGATATATCTTCCAAATAAGTCAAAAATGTGCCAAGAAAAGTCAATTCATCAGCTCTCTAAATAAAAACCCGCATTAATTTTTTCCCCATTATTTTATTTCTAGACTTCTACCTCGTGGAATTGTTCTTAAAATGGTTTAATTAAGATAGTGTGTTCATTTTCGTTTGAAATGTAGTTTAATCCTTTTCGTGACGTTAGAAAATTACCAATGTTTCATGATGAAGTCTGTTTTTAATTTACTTGCTGCGTGTTCTTCGTCAAGTTGTCACGCAAACACTAAATCTCCTATTTTGTTTCTACAGAAAATAGCTTTCCGGGAATCATTTTCACTGGGGAGATAACCATAATTATAAATCTTGCTTGAAAGATATTCCTCCTAATTAATTAGGTGCGTGAAATAGATCTCACAACACAAAAAAACATGCATTTGGTTATATAAAAAATATTTTTCTTAAAAAAATTAAAGTAATACTCATTTAGCTACATATTTTGTTGATTTAAGATATGTGACTACCCAAAATTCGCCGTTTTGATGAAAATTTTCGAAATTTCTTTTATGATTTTATTTTATAGTCTATACATTTAAGATTCCAAAAACACTCTATTTTTGTTTTTCTACGATATATAGAAGCAGAGTTATAGCATAATTAGTAAACCGGATATGCAGTTTACAAAACCGGAAGTAGATCCCTACACAAAATATTTTTAAGAAAGTGAATTGAAATTTTCTGAAAATGTTTTATTTAGTTCTATCTGTGTTATGAATCAAAATCTAATATTTCTGTGTATATATTTATGAATTTTATTGCTTTTTTAATGAAAAATAATCATTAATTTTCTTAAAAATCGAGTTTTTGCATAAAATTTGGCATACTTAAAAACCTTTAAAAATTATTACAAATCTTTTTATTCCTAATACATATAAAGATGTTATTTATGAATTGTATAAATGTTACTTGAATACATTTATTAGAATTTTCTCGTAACTGCAATTTTTCATCAAAATTTCACTAAAAACGACAATTGTTATAGTGTATAAAACTCTCCAGTAAACAGCAAAAGGTTAAAAAAAAGTCCGAATCAGTTAAACATGAAGCTAAATAGAGCTTGATCTATAAATATGGTGAGTTTAAAAAAATGTACAATTAGTAGAATTTTTTTTATATTGTATTAAAATATTGAAACGCATTTTCTGAGAAACTATGTTTTTAATTTTTTGCTTCACGGTAAGGTTCACTACAGGATGTCTTTTTAACATATTGTATTGAAATTTTCAGAAAGTGTTTTATTTAGTTTTATCTGTATAAAAATTATAATTTAATCTCTGTTATGTATTTAAGTGCACTTTTTGTGAAAAAATAACATTATTTTTTTTTGTAGAAAATTGAGTTCTTGCATAAAAAATGACCTGTTTCAAAAACTTTCAAAATATTACAAATCTTATAGCTCTAAGCACAGATAATGATCTTTTTTTACGTACTTTATAAATGTTATTCGAATATATTAATTAGAATTTTCAATGTAATGTTTACCATATTGGAATTTTCCACTACAATTTCTCTCAAAATTCCCAATATATCCAAAATTTTTTTAATTTTGTGGAAATTGTACTTGAATTCCTAGTTTTATGCCCCGTTTTAAATATAAAAAAGTGTTTATTTAGTTTAAAATTTATATATATAAAAAAAGAGTGCTCCGAAGGTAGTCATATACCTTAAAACGCAGAGAAATTGGATAATTCAGAAATCAAATGATCAGTGACACATCTTTGAGTTCATGTTGATGCAAGTATTTAAACTGATATGACATTTGGTAAATGCATATTAGAAAATATGAAGTTACATCGAAAATATTGTTATATTTTACTGAGTATTTTTCCCTCACATGTATCTACAATATTTTGTTTTCTATATTCCTGTTGTAGAGTATATAATTTATTCTCTTTATATAAATAAAAATGTGAAAATTATTGTGAAATTAATTATTGAAGTAGCATTAAAATTTATTTTATACATATTTGATTTTGACATAATTTGTACACACTATTTTATTCTTGTATTTTATTATATAGTAAAATTAATATTTTTAATGCTATAATTTTTATTTATATCTTTATTTATAGGAGAAAAGTGACTCACTCACTCATCACGAGATCTTCGGAACTATTAAACCCAAGCATACTTGAAATTTAGGAAGTTTGTTTCTTTTGTTTAGTAGAGATCCGCTAAGAACGGGTTTTGGGAAGATCGACTCTCAAGAGAGCCTAAAGGGTCGCCATAGTTAAAAATTCCCGTTTTTGAATTATTAGACATATAGACTTAAAATTAGGCAAGCGTGTTTATGTTTTTGAGTAGAGATCCACTAAAAATGTATTTTGAGGAAATGGCGTGAATGGGGGGGGGCGTTACGGGGGTATAAAAATTAATAATACTTTTGTGTTATAAATACCAAACCTGCTCTTTTTAATCAAGAGACAATGGCTATAAGAATTTTTTTTCAAAAAAACTGAAAACTTAATACCGGGATAAATATTAGTTACATAAACTTATATAATCATAGAATACCATGCAAAACTTGTGGTAGCTTAAGTATATAATTACAACAGAGTAAATTAATTATGTTCCACAAATTAAAATATTCTTACAAAATTTAAACATTATTCAATGCCAGAAGAAGTTCTTGATTATTTTAATGCGGTTATAAACTTCCCAATAAAATAAGCCATCTTTTGTTGGGGATAAAATAAAAAAATTTACATGCATGGAAATCTGGAATTTCTTTTTTCCTAATTCATTTTCAATTAATTTTCTACTAGGAGGCAGTTTCATTCAGTTTTACACATTCACTGTATTATTTTCAATGTGTAAATTGCTTGTTAATAAACTTGATGTGAGACTTAAATAAAATTAACAACTAAGTATCAAGCAGTTTGAATATTTAGCAATTTAAACAATGCTGTTTGAGCATACACAAGACACATCACTGTTTGAAAAGTAAATGATACTCAACAACAAATAATGCCCTTAAAGGGTTTTGGTAATTATAAACATACTTTCTCAGAGCCACTTGAGAATGTTATGTTATTTTATTTTTATGCAAACTCATGAGCAATTTATCTTCCCGTTGTTTCTTGGAATAAAGTTTCTGTGCTTCAGGCAAGACTCGTTAGGATTAAGCTTTTGATGTTAAGACATATAAATGAAATAATTTCTATGAAGAAAATACTCACGTGACATTAAATAATTTATGGTAATTTTCATGGTTCATCGTTCTTGTATTATTTTTGCTGTGAGATTTCCATTTCGCTGGATAAAAATTTCAGTAGACTTTTAATTATGGTAACTATTAATAAAGTTTCAATTTATGTGAAAATAAAATTCATTATCTTCCCTGCCATATTGCGAGAGAGTTTTATAATTTCCATTTACTTCTGTTGCTAATGCCACCCGTCTGACGAAGTCAGATCGAGGCCCACGAAATTCATCATGGCATCGGGCTATATTGTACGCCTGTCGTTAGCCGTAGGTTTGAGCACCATGCAGGTGACAGTACGTTTTGGCTCGGTTCTACCCCAATTTTGTGGGAGAACACCCTGGGAGTGGGCAGGGGTTTCCCACCTCTCTTCCCCTTCCACCAACCACACGAGAGGACTTGTGGCTCGACGGCTATTTAGAGAGTACCCCCATGCCGTGAAGGCACTATACATTTACAAAAATCCATGTCTTCTCCGGGATTCGAACCCAGGCCCTGCGGAACAGCAGCCAGCGTCACTAACCACTATATCGGATGGGCGACCCATTTACTTCTTCCTTTGATTAACCTCTTAAGCACTGCTCTATGATAAAAAAAATGAAATAAGTTATTTATTGATAAAAAGGTATATTTAATACTTACACTATTATACTTTACGATGAATAACACCCCAAACAGCATTGTTTGATATAAGAATTTCGCCGTGTGAAAGCACGGTAATTTATACAAAAAGGCATTATATATTGTAACGAGTTATCTCAGTTATCGCTCGAGATTTCCTTTTTAGAACCTACAGGGTGCCTTTTTTCATTTAATGCTATTGAATGTTTTTAAATGCCACTTTCTAACAGAGGAAACGTGATATGTTGAAGTGAAAAGCTATATAAAGTAATCTGAATTAGAAATAAACAAAGAATTGTAATTCTTCTGCCCGTTTCGCCAGCGCAGGCGATAAACTCACTGAAAACAGCACAACCGACGCTAAACGGAATATTCCGGCTGGTTACTTTTTACCACCACAGGATCAAAACAAGTAGTGGTCATTTTATAAATGACTTATTTTTTTTTTCTTAGAAGCATAAAAATACAGTGTACGAAAAACCATTGAAGCATGTCTGCATTCCTTTTGCTTCTGTCAGATAAGTGAAATTGTATTCCTTATATTAGACTGAGTTAATTGAGACTTGTGTTTTTATCTAGTAAGAGCTTCTCCATCTACTACCATGTAAATTCCGAGTCAAAATGGTTCTAGTTCGAAGTCCTCTGAGAGTTACGTGTCTCAAACTTTGGGAGTTATAACGAAAACTGTAGTAGCTTGGAGAATAACTAGTTGAATTGAGTTGAGTGGGCTCAAGTTTAGTATTAGGGAGGGCTTTGGATTTGGCGATTTTTCTTTGGATTTGGTGATATTTATATAGATATTATGGTGAGATAGTGAATTCATTCTGGCTTCCGGACACTATCGCTAAGTGAAGTAGCTTGGAGATCGATTTTGGTCGCCAAAAGAAATTGACATCTCCAAGGGCCCCCCCCCATACTACACTTTAACCAGTTGAGTGTTTCATTAATGTTGCTCAAAAAGCAGCACGAGAGCTATTGGCGACGAACCTCGTAATTTTGAACCATGGCTAAGCGACTAAGACTACACCTGAGCTGGCACCCCACAAGTTAAATACTACGGCAACTTGAGGATTTTGAGTCCCGAGTGATTTATGTGCATCAGTTTCTTTATACGGAGGGTCTTTAGTGGTACTAAAGTTCGAACTCAAGTCACGCCGGCTAAGAGTCTGAAATCATAACCACTAGGCTACCGTCAATATGAAGAATGAATAGAGGATTCCTGGGAAATGCCATGATTCATCGTTCGATGTTATGAAAACAATAATTGACAGTTCTGAAACTATTTACAAGTGAGAGTGAGATTTACTCAGTAGAAAAGTTTGTAACAAACATATTTCCCTTCTATCCTGTGACTCAGCTAAAAGTGTGGAAGGAAGTGAAGGATTATTCGACATGATAATTTTCATTATTTTATTTATCACTTTAATCGACTCAAACACAAATCAATTTAACACTATAAACAGGATGATCTAGTCAGACAACAGAGGGAAGGGACGAGAGTTGCACACACACACAATTGAGGATAATACATTTAATAACCACTTTATAATAACGGTTCTTTCTTAATATTACTTTACACGGTAGATATATACTTAATGTCCGCTTAACGACTTTAATACCTTAAATATCAATGTAATAGGAAGGTGACAGTACCTGTACTTTTAGGCAGTCTTTTAATCGATTAAAATTATCTATCACACTTCCTGACTATAATCTTTTACAAGGACATTTTAACCATTTATGGTAATGTTCACCTTGTATCTTTGTATCACCTCTAGTAAACTAAACTTCTAACCTTCTAACTTTCTGTTATCGATTGTCTTCACTCCTAACTCACTAACCCTCTTAACTCACTAACAAGAACTATATATAATAAAGTTAATTTGCATATCACGTTTCCTTCTTAGCAGAAGATTGGTGAATTTTAATGGCCCCAAATAATACCCAAGAGGATTATTAGTAGGAGATCGCGTATAGATCCATCAAAAGTTCAGATTATGAACATACCTGAAGTCAATAGTGCATCATTGAAGCTAAATGGACTCGATTCATCTGAAGTCATATTCACAGGATAATACCCTCAACAAATTCCCACGTGTTTGATTCGACTGAATATTTTGGCAAATTTTCGAATTTGCATTTACTATCATACAACAAAATAAAAAATCCTTTCTTTCTTTTAACTTAAAAAAAATACAATTTTTTTTATGCATTACTGATAACTTTATAAATATATATACACTCAAGAGCCAAAACATTATGACCACCCCTACATTTTGCAATGAACTCGCCTGGATGACGTGAAAGGCACGTGATCAGGTGGAAGTGGTATTTAACTGCTGCTGGAGAGTCTGAAGAATCATTCTTTTACTTACTTCTGTGTGTGATGGGAAAGGCTGCGGATCTAAGCGACTTTGATAGAGGGCAGATTGTAATAGCTCGAAGGCTCGCAACAGGTATTTCCGAAACTGCACGACTCGTGGGTTGTTCGTGATCTATAGTTGTTAGTATTTATGCAAAGTGGATGAATGACGGTGAAACCAGCAGTAGACGACATAATGTTGGACGTCCACACGCTATCAAAGAAAAAGGTCGTCGGAAACTGTCTCGCATGGTGAAGCAAACCCGGAGCCAGACAGTGTCAGATGCATGGCCAAGTAGAATAGTATCGAAGCACACTGTTCAGCGGACACTGTTGGATATGGGCTACGCAGCAAACGTCCCACTCGTGTGCTTTGCTGACCAAGCGTCATTTCAACTGCGCCTGCGCTGGGCCCGGGAACATCGCGACTGGTCCATGGATCAGTGGGAGAGAGTTGCCTGGTCAGATGAATCACGGTTTGTCATTCATCACGCCGATGGACGTGTCAGGATACGCCGTCTTCCAGGCGAACATTTGCTCCCTCAATGTACAGTAGGTCATACACAGGCCGTGGTGGCGGTATTATGCTTTGGGGACGTTCTCTTGGCGTCTCTGGGACCCGTGGTTGTGGTAGAGTAGACCATGAATGCCACAGGGTATCTGAACATCATGCGGACCAATTGCACCCTTACATGGCTTCTGTTTTTCCAGATGGAAATGGAATGTTCCAACAGGACAACGCCCCATGTCACAAGGCTAAAATTGTGTTGGAGTGGTTCCAGGAACATGAGGCTGAATTCCAGTTAATATCCTGGTCACCTAACTCAACGGGTCTCAATCCGATAGAACACATTTGGGATGTCATGGGACGGCAGCTCAGAGTTCAAAGACCACCAATTCGCAATATCTCGGATTTGAGTGACCCGTTGCTTAAACATCTGGTACAATCTGTCTCTGGCCATCTACCAAGGACTTGTGGCATCCATGCCAAAGCGGGTTGAAGCTGTGTTGCTCGCCAGAGGTGGGCCAACTCATTATTGATAGGTGGTCATTATGTTTTGGCTCTTGAGTGTATATATATTTTTTAATTTCACATTAATATTTCTTTGTTTTTGTACATATGCAGGTATGATTTTGTTGAAAATTCTTTAAAATTTAAATGATTATCTGATTTTTCCCCATTTTATGTTTTGTTTTCTTTAATTGCTCAAATTGTATATGCCTTATTACAATATTAAATAAATATTCCCATACAATTAATATGCTTCAATAATTTCATTTCGTATTTTATTGCTTTTCAGGCTGAGTATTTGACAAAAATGAAACATAAATTGCTCATTTTTTCCCTTCATGAAAATTTGCTGTAAAAAAATATTCCCAACTTTCGTAATCCCTTTTAAACGATAAATGAATAAATTCAGTTTAAAAGTATTTGAAAAAAAATCATGAAAAATTTGGAAATGCTTTTAGTCTAAAGCAATTTTTACTTGCTCTTCACTATTCTTCTCATAGCTTTTAGTTTAAGTAAATCTTTATATATATTTTGGGGTAAGTAAATTATGGGTGAAATTGCAAAAGGAGCACAAAAACATATATTAAAGTAATCGCATAAGGCTCGGTGTGACTTAACAGGGAATGTAAAAGTTTCAGGAGCTTAAAAAACTTAACTTTAACTTAAAGTGCAGGCTGTTTTGAAAAATATCGTTTGAAAACTTTTACTTTACTGGTTTATCATATAACGGTAAGGATTTACGTAAAGTGTTAGCATAATTTGTAAGTATTATCTTCCAAAAGTTAAAGAATGATCAGGAAAACTGGGATTGTAAAAATTTATTCCTGGGAACTTAATGAAATTTGGCAAACACATTAATGAAACTGTTCATTGTAAGCTAGCCACAAAAGAAAAACAATAAGCTTGAAATTTTCGTCTTGAATATACACAAAATGGTAACGAGCCACACATATATGTGATTACATCTAACAGTTTCACAGACACGATAGTGATCTTCCAGGCTAAAAATGAAGATATTCATTAATGCAGCTTGCAATGAAGCCCCTTACTTTGTTAAAGCTATTCAAAGGCCTTGAAAAGATGCAAAAAGTTGTGTTAATTGCAATAATACATATCCCTAGAACATTCCTGAGAAAATAAGGATGTTTGTACCAGAGAAGGTATGGATGTGTATCGGGCTGAAGTCCTCATGAAGGATGGTGGTAGGAGTAGAGGGGTTGAGATGTTGGGACCTTCGGACCACTCTTCTATGTGTTCTTCCTCAGAACTAGGGTGGAGCGTGGACTGATGTTGTACTGTCACCTGTATGGTGCCCAACAAACGACAGACATTATCTATACCAGGGGTTGGCAACCTATGGCACGCATACCACATGTGGCACGTGGTACAATTCTCAGTGGCACTCTGCACTATCGATTTTGAAAATTTGTCAATTTTGAGTGAATGGAAGTTGATAAATTTGTAATGGATCTTATTTGACAAACATCTTCAGAATTATGGAGATTTACGGAATTACTAAAAAATATGAAGGATTACAGCTATTTTGTAAATTACTGAATGTAATCGCTGGAGAAATTTAATTATTTGAAGAGTGAACATTGCATGTATTTTGCTTTCCGATTTTGGTTCTACATATCTAAGTAAAAAATCTTGCCTCATGTGAGAAATATTTGGAGTCCACAGAGAAGTTGGTTAACACTTGAATGCTCATAATCGTGTCAAATTGAAAAAAATAGCCACACATTTACCCCTGATTTTGCGATATGAAAGTAAAGTGGTGCAAGCCCTAGGTTCGCCTTAAAATTTAATTTATATTTTTATATTTAACTATAATTAAGGGAAATACTTATATTTTATGTAGTCTCTTACTTTAATACGTATGTTTATAAAAATGCGTAATATATGTACAACTTTAATTTTGTTTTATTTTTGTTGAAGTAATAGTTATATTTTATGCTGTTTATTTTTATGTAAGAAATATCTTAAAGTGATGCAAAATTAACATATAATAAAACTGAAAATGTATATCATCCTCTATTCTCTAAATCTGCATGCATCATCGCGGGAATCGAATTTTTTCAAAAGTGTTCTACTATGTGGCACGCTGAAATGTATTGGTAGATTGGTTTGGCACACTGAAGTTAAAAGTTTGCTGACCTCTAATCTATACTTTCTTGCCACGATGAATTTCCGGGTCCTGATCTGATTTTTTCTCAATCGGATGGGATAAGAAACAACAACAGAACATCCCAAAATATTAAATCGGGTTCAAGACCGGAGGATATGTTAGCCAACCCATACACACTCAATAGTCTCCACCACAACCAAGCTCTACGTGGTCTAGGGTCATTTTTCCAAGATGGACCACCTACAGTACCTTCGTAAAGACGATCAATTAGATCCCCATTGCTTCTCTATGTAACTAATAATCAACTCTTAGAATGATTACAAGGCAGTGTGGTCATCAAAAGAAATACTGCCTTCACACATACATTAAACCTACCAAATCTGCAATTTCACAGATTTGATTAGAATAAGAATCAGTTGAAGCTTAAGTAAATATCTTCTTGAATCATTGTGCGAACAAACTTTTCTTCCTGTGGCTAATGTTAGGAGCATGTGCATTGTTCAGAAGATCTTTCATACAACCTTCCTCCATTAAACCTTCTTTGTAAAGTTGATCTAAATAATATCCCCTCAATAGCTGCTACAAAAACACATGAGCGTGAAGTTTTTGTATCTTTTTCCAATTAGTGAGGAATAAGAATAATTTTTTACACTTTTAGATCTATATTTTTTCGAGTGTACCTTAGAAAGCGATTACCTTTTTAGGAATACTGTTCAAAGTTTATAACTTACAAAAGAACACAAACATTAAATTATCAGTCATGATTTTTCAAGGGAATTTTTCTTGACTAACGTCTGAAGCTACTTAACAGTGTTATTTGATATGAGATATAAATTTTGTAAAGAACTGTGATATTTGAAAGTGAATAATATGATTTAAGTAGAATCGTGTAATGAGAGAAAGAGAAAGAAAAATTAGGAAAAGTTTGGAAAAGACAGAAGAAAGATACGAGTACGATAAAAAATAGATTATGATGATATAAGATTTCTAAATATATGGTAGGAGAGAGAGAATACTATTTTAAAGATCATAAAATGAATACACATTACTATAATTCTTGATTCCACAAATTGAATTTATTTTGATCATTATTTATTTAATAGGAAGATTCCGCATTTTAAATGCTCACTTCTATTGATTACTTCAAAATAAGCCTAATTACAAAATCTATTCAATACTTAAACAGAAATCCCAAATAATGGGTTTTAGTAATTTCTATATATTACATTACAATATATTTTCTTATCCCAAACCTTGCGGATAAATATTTTGTTAAGATATTATTTCTGATTCCGATTCTTTCAATATTACATTTTTATTGGCTTTAAAACAACTCAACCCCATCCAAGTATGTATATATACATATACATATATATATGCATACATATACATGGATGTTTGTTATCTTACAATATCTGTACTTAGATCGCTGAATCTGGCAACAGCTGATGTTACTGATTTTTTTTTTATTCGAGCACTTTTTTTAATGCTTCTTTGGGTATGGAACCTTTTTTTTAATAATGTACTTAGAGCTTTTATCCGTTATATACCATAAGATTTTACTCACAATTTATAATCATAAATTTGGTCAAACATCTCTTTTTAAATAAATAAATTTTATGTATGCAATGTTAATAAAAATAATGCAGCATCTGTATCTTTATTGTTTCCAACACACACCCAAATTTCAAGTATCTATTTTAATTTATAATAATTAAATATTTTTTGTCTGTCAAGTAGACCACATTAAAAATTATATTTATATGTATATATATATATATATATATATGCAACTTTTTAATCTCAATAAACTGAAGCATAAATAAATGTTAAATGCTAATATCCTACAAATGAAACCTGGTCAATAAATGTTAATCCTTTATAAAATAAAAATAATTATCCAATTCCAAACGCTTGTTCTTTAAGTTACCTACATTTTTAAATAAGCCAAGTTCTTAAGCAGTTAAGCTAATGTGATTTTGCTTACACAATTTTACTTTCCATTTTTGCAATGTATCGTAAGGCACTGTTATTCAGCTATAGAATTCTAATCGAAATTATTCTATCGACTGAACTTTAAGTACTTCCCGGAGGCAATTAGGGTGAGATAGTTATTATACTCCCTTTATTGATTTTATTCCTCCTTATCCTGAATTTTCAAGCTTATCATTCAGTCGTTTGGATCATTTGATATTCATTCAATAGCACTTGAGAGAGAAATTTCTGAGCTTAATCAGCAGATATCTCGCAAGATTGCTTAACTGGTTTATGTGATCAAAATAATCTTCGATAAATTAAAACCGGAAAGTATACCGGTTTAAGAATGTTACTATTAAAAAAGTAACTGTACAAAATTGAAGATACATATTTTATAACATTAAGAAAGATAAAAAAGTCAAATGACTCATTTTTTTAGACTACTTCAATAATTTAAATATGAATGGCAAATTAGTTTAATTCGAATACACGTGAAATTTTATTATACTTTAGAAAAAATATTTGAAAATATATACGTTTGCTTATTAATCTAATTAAAATTAAGAATACGAAAAGGGAAGTGAAACAATTTTATTTAACTTAATAAACAAGTTTTTATTTTACTTTTGTTTGTATAATTTTAAAATATTTTAAAATATAGTCGTCTGCTCATTAAACTTTTTAAAATTATAGGAATGGAATAAATGTTAATTAAAACATTCTTATGAAATCATATTTATTTCATTTTTGTTACATCGAGACATAAATTTCAAATAAAATCATTTCTTCGAAACTTCTTCTGGGCACGATGTACATGATAAAAACAAAAGTTTTTAAAACTAAACTCTAAAAATATATACTTTGCATATGTTTATGTTGTTTTTTTCCCCTTTTGCTCTGCATATGTGTCAAATATATGTTTCTGTTTTCAGAAAGAGGTTTAGAAAGTTAACCTTCAAACATAACAATACTTTTTATCGTGTAAATTTTTAAAAACAAGGCTTATACAGATTTTTCACTATATAGTCTACCACAAATTTGCAAAGATGTTACTGCAAATCCTTTTTGTTCTCTTAGTTAAGATTCAATTTATTTTTATTTATATATCCTAAAACTAAGGTGATTAAATATAAATTCTTAAGGCTGTCTTCGGTAAAAGTACAAGAGCTTAAGCTAAACGCGAAGTTCATTTTCAGACAGAAAAATGCCTCAATTTCCATGGAAATTTGCAGTATTATAACTCATACCTCTTTTAACAATATAGTGTTTTTAAAAATTTCAAAATACTTACATGGATATTTTCTTTTCCGTTTTAATATGTGAAGGTATAGCCCAGGGGTGGTGATCCTTTATGGATCAATGAACCATTTTTTCTAAAGAAGTGTTTAATGAGGTGCCGTCAAATATTGACGTGCCGTCAAATAATTTTAATTTGTGAAATATTATTGAGAAAATAATAAAATTAAATACTAACACAAAACTCTATTTAATACGAAAAAATACCTTTTGCACTGTATAGTTATAAATATTTTACTTTATACGTGTAATTCTAATCAAAGTAACATTAGTGTGACTTTTGTTGTTGCAGATTGGATGTCAAATAACTTATATTAGGATTGTAAAATATTACTTTTTTCAGAATAAATTCTGAATTTTAGTCATCTGCCAAACGGTTTCTAAGCATTTATTTTTATTGAGGCTCATTTTTTGATAAAAAAAAGTTTGTGATTTGTTTCAAAATACCGTTTACAGACGATGTCTTGCCTACCATGCAGGTTTCTCGATCCGCCAAATTTGAAATTCTCTGTTATACTTACTATTTTGCATTTTTGTCCTTTTTCGTAACTAACCATGTTAAATAACAGCGGCCGATCACTCGTGTTTGTTCGTAACACTCCATAGCGAACTTTGAAAATTTGAAATAAAATGCAAATCATTTTGATCCCTAAAGTGCCAAAAATATTATGTCGCATGCCATCAATGGCACGCATGCCACTGGTTAGGCATCTCTGGTGTAGTCCAATCAACAATACGTTACAGGAGAAAAAAACGAAACACATTTAATACAAGAAAAATTGAATCAACTCGATTAAAAATGGGAAGTATGATAAAATATACTGCATTCTAAAGAATAGTGAAGCCAGAATATAATATTTAAAAAATTTTCATTTCTTTTATATCTGAAAATTTTTTCCAAATTCGGGTCCTATTCTTTAACATTAACCGGAGACAACCTTTAGACAATAATAAAAAAAATTCAAAAAAAAAATACTACTTTTCGCTTTTATTTGCATTATTTAACAAATACCAAGCACACACAAAAATTCTCCCTGTACATAAATGGGCGCAATGTTAAATCCCCGTGCATAAGCAATTTTTGCCATTTATTGAACAGTTGAAACATCCCCATTTTGAAATCTCCAAATACTTAAACCAATCCCTGTACAACATCAACAACCCAAATCTCAGAGACAGAGGATTTATTAATAGATTATTTGGAATTTCAGTTTCAGGGGACCTAGCATTCCAATCCTGCAGTCAACTTGAGATATGCAGTGAATTCCACCAAAAGGATCTGATTTATTTCCTTCTCAACGCATCCTCACCTTGGAATTTCGCTTGTCAACCTGGGTATCATGTTAACGAGTTTGCGCAAGTGCTAAGTTTCTAAATCTTTATCGCATGGTTTCGACTATCAGTCAGCAAAGCAATTTGCATTCTGCATCTACTCTCATCTTTCAGTTACAGTTTCAGCATGACTAAAGAGAATCAGCTGTTGACTATCGATTAGATCTGATGTGGGTGTTAGGGGCTTCATCGATATATTACAGGATATCATTGGCATTAAATTTAAATGTAATTTTTGTCAGAATGTGTCGAGAGTGTTAATTTTATTAACGGTTGAAAATTTGAACAAGATATATATATATGTATATAAAGAGAGAGAAAGTGAACTAATAGTAGGAATTGAAAAAAGAGCGTGATTTGTCTGCATTGTTGTAACAATGCCATTGTTACAACGATGGAGACGAATCTACGTTGGCGTCCAGAACCGGTAATTAATCAAATTAATTAACCGGTAATTAATGAATTAATATTTGAAAAAACTGTATTAACATACAAGTTTTTAAGTCATCTACTACATGTTTAAAAAAATTATTTGAACTTGATTGGATGAATAGAAAGTACTTTATTAAAGATTGAAAATTTGAACAAGATATATATATATATATATATATAGGGAGAGAGTGAGCTAATATAGTAGGAGTTGAAAAAAGAAGACTGAAACCACATTCTAATAAACTTAGAACAATTTTAAAGCAACTGAATAATGGGGTAGCAGAGAAAAGAAGGAAAATTTTTACAAAAATTTTGCTTTAAAACAAAAAATGAAGTAGATTTCAAAATTACCTTACATAGGTAGCTTTGTTAAATTTCAAGACTATATTTCACGTTTGTTATGTCTTGCTGATGGTTCTAAAGAGTTTGAGATTTAATTCTTGAAAATACACTTTTTGTGTTCATTTTAAAGATAAATATTGTATTAAATTTAATCGTATAAAATTAATATTATTTTTTTTTTATTTTGGTTTAAAATAACGTCTGCACTTTTCTTAAAATCATATTCTAATCACCTGTTGCTTAGAATAGTGGTGCATCATGATAAACAGAGTAATAGATAAATATTTGATAGAATATTTTGATTAAAATGTAAAGATTTATTTTGGTTCAGTTTCCTTCACACACAAATATAATGAACGAAATAAACTACCAATTAGTTAGAATAAAAAATAGGATGATATTGATTTAATCGTAAGTTAAGAGACTGAAATTCTAATAAAGCAATAAATACAATGAATTACTTTTGTTCAAGTAGATTTCAAATACCTTACATAGGTAGCTTTGTTAAATTTCAAGCTATATTTCATTTTGTTATGTCTTGTGATTTCTAAAGTTTGAATTTAATTCTTGAAATACACTTTTTGTTCATTTTAAATAATATTGTATTAATTTTCGTATAAATAATATTATTTTTTTATCTTGGTTTAAAATAACGTCTGCACTTTTCTTAAATCATATTCTAATCACTGTTGCTTAGAATAGTGGTGCATCATGATAAACAGATAATAGATAAATATTTATAGATATTTTGATTAAAATGTAAAGATTATTTTGGTTCAGTTTCCTTCCACACTCAAATATAATGAACGACATAAACTACCAATTAGTTTAGGAATATGAAACTAACTAGGCCATGATTATTCATGATTTGGGTGAATCGTAAGTTTATAGATGGTTTCCTCGAATTCTAAGAATATTGATGAATCTATTAAGCTATATAGACCATATTTATTTATTTTGATTTAGGCTCGATTAGTTTGGATGTATCTCGAAGGTAATTATTAATATAATTAGTTCGAGATTTAGAAAGCGCCGATGTTAAGTTTATCTGTTACTTTTAAAATTAAATAATTTAATATACAAGCTGTGATTAAATTTATCCATCATTAAATATTCAGATTAATATCCCAAGATTAGAAATGTATATCGAGGCTTAAGTAAATACCATTAGATTACATTTATTATAATTATCCTTATTAATTAGTTACTCTAAAATTTAATTAAGTAGCATTTTTTAAGAAATTTAGTTAGATTTGAAATAAACTGGAATTACTTCTCTCTTATTCTATACACTTTTTTTATTTTAAAAGGCTTTACTTTTGAGCAGTTTTAGAAACAATGGAAATAGTAAAAGGAAGTGAAATATCTATTATATAATTATTATCATATTACTCATCTTGATCAATTGAGAACACACGTAAGAAAACTTCAAAAGTAGATTACTTACAAGTAAAAAGTTATATAAGTATCAATCTTTTAGTTGTAAAAAAAAAAAAAAAAAAAAAAAAAAAAAAAAAAAAAAAAAAAAAAAAAAAAAAAAAAAAAAAAAAAAAAAAAAAAAAAAAAAAAAAAAAAATCTTTTAGTTGTAGCTAAATGAAAAACTATGCTCATGAGTAAGAAATGTAGGCTTCCCAAACCTTGGTTTTCACTCATATTAGAACTAATCAAAATCATTATAATTTAAGTACGAAGTGTATCATTTAAGCAACCAGATTTGGCTTAAAATTAGCTTTATTGAAAACAATGTACAAATACCTTTTAATCCCCTTCCCTATTAATACTGTATACGAGTTTTACAAAGCAGTGCTGCGGCTCATTAGGTATCACCATCTTCAGTAAGTCTGCCGTTTTTGACTTCACATCATCTACAGATTGAAAGTGTGTTTCAATCCATACATTTTTCACTTTAAGAAACAGTTTAAAGTTTTATGGTACGAGATCCTGCGAGTACGGGGGAGGCTCGATCATAGTAATGAGTTTGTCCACCGATAACTGTTTTACAGAGAGCGCAATGAGCACAGGGGTGCTGTCTGGATCAAGTTTTTTGGTGCCAGTTTTGCGCAAACTTTCACCATACTCAAATTCTTGGCCAAAATTTTCCTTGTTGTCTCCCTATCGATGTTCGTAATATCTGACATCATCGGAAAACTTACACATTGGTCTTTTACCACGATTTAATTATTTTTTTTTATGTTTTTGTAAGTTTTTTATGTCACAAGTCGACCAGAACGTCCATAATCTTCAACAGCCTTCCGAAAATCGTTTGTGCCATGAAAATATGTAATCACGTGAAATGCAGTTCTCTCCAAACACTTCGTTTAACAGTTTAAAACTGAAGTTGGAGCTTTTTTTTATTTCGTGAGGAATTTCAAATGTATGTGCAGCTCGATTTTTAAGTTTATCATGATCGCGGCAGTTCGGCATGACAATGTTTTACTCGAACAAAAAGGTAAGCAAACTGAACTAGATATAGGGAATAACGTGCCACCGGCCCCATAAGTATCAAGGTCAACTGTATTCCATTCCCACTCCTTCTTACCAAGCCTAAATGCTTGGGCGTGTGTAGTCCGGAAATTTAATTGTTACAACTTGTATTTTGGATATGATTATTTCTCATATAACATCGGTTAAAAGTTATCAAAATGCGTATCTCCTTCTGGGGTTCTAGTTTGATATAGGAATTCAAGTTGCATATGTTCGCCAAGATGGGCAATAACATTATAATATGGTTATCTTGATATTTTTACGTGTGGTATTGTAGTTGCCATGGGGAAAACGTACAATATTAGAATTAATTTTGATTTTGATTTCAGACGATTTTAATTCTATTTCTTTAAAAATTTAACCATTTCCATTGCATTTATCCTTCAAGCTACTATTTCAGTCTTCTGTTACATTTTGTGATATTTTCGAACACGGATGTTTTTAATATCATTGGTGAGTAACAGGATATTTTTTTAAAGAATGAGTGCTGTGCTTTTAATTATTGCTATAATCCACACATTTCCACTTTATTTTATTTTTTAATGCTGCTTTTTTGAATGTTCCTTGTTTGATGAAATTCATTGAAAGAACTCAATTTTTTTGGAATATTGCAAGTTATCAGCACTTATTAATTGATATCCTTTATTAATTTGAATACATATAATGTAATTATTTTATCTATGGTATTATATAATAATTATTATATATAATAATTATTTTTATATTATTTATTTATAATAATTATTCTTTTATTTAACTTTTTTATGAATATTACAAATGTTATTTATGTATTATTATTATGTTATTTTTAATTATTATTATAATATTATATGAGCATTATTATATGCAATAATTATATTATATGAATATTATTATGTATTATATTAATAATCATATGAAAATTATATGAATATTATGATGCATCATAATTATTGTTAAATTGTATGATTATAATAATATATTACATATTATTATTATATATTTTTTATTAAATTACATTGATATTCCTTATTGATTGATATTGATTATTTTTAATCTATTCTTCATTTGAAATGTATTTCAAAACTGTTCTTTACAATTATTTGCCTGACGATTTGTCACCACTAGGCCGCTATCTTGGATTCCATGTAACTCGATAACAACCCCTGCTTGGAGCGTAGCACTCCTATATCAAATTAGTCCCTTTGTGGAGTAACGCATTCTGATAATTAGGCTGACGATAAGCTTTGTCATAAAATTGAGGCAAATATTAATGTGAAAGATGCATTTATTCATAATATACAGTTACCTTATTCAGTTACCTGAGTTTTGTGGCTGAAACTTTTAATTTACCCTACTTTTGACGCTATTTAAGGGGAAAAACGTAATATTATATACATATACAGTTCATTATAAATCAAAATCTATATATCTATGTATGCATTGAAAAAAGGTAACAGATATTTCATTCGTCCAACTCTTGAAAATGAGTTTACACATCAATCTAATTACCTATATTTTAAATGTACAACGCCTTTTATATGTACTCTACATTTAATTCCGGAGAAAAACTTTAACCTACCATAAAAATTCTATTTTAATTTGGGAATAAAGAAGTTATGATGCACACAAATCCTTTTTATTTTTGAAAACAATATTAATTTCTTTTTTTACTCTCCGAAGAATGACTGGTATTTTGAAGCATAGAAGAAGCTTTGAAGCTAATTATTTATGAAGAAGAAACCTTTTTTTAAGAAAACAAACAACTGGTTCCATGGAACACAAACCTTTTTCTTGTAGTACCTTTCTGTTACGTGAGAAACATCTAAAAACAGTGTACCTCTTTTCCTCCTTATTTGACCTTTACAAGAAGAATAATGTAAAGAACTAAGAGAAGAATACTTTATTCAGTATGCCTACGACAGACATTAAAAAAAAATTTCTTTCGATAACAAAGTGTCGAAATATTCCAACATGTGTGTTTGAACGTAGCTCTTTGTAATGGATGTGATACGTTTTGTAATAAATGCTTTGTTTGTGCTATTTTAAGCATTGAGAATGTAGTATAAAACATAACGAATAAAATACGAATTCAGGGAATATGTGTACGATGAATAAATATCTGCATAAGATATGATAACAGAAATTTTACTCGATGTATAAAAATAAAATTGTTCTCATTAACTTCCTTTTGCATTCTTGAAATAAAAAAATGTCATCCTAATTAATAAATCAAAATTATCAAAAATCTCTCTCTATATATAAATAAATCAGTTGAAATTTTAAAAACATTTACCAAAACACATATACCATTTTAACGTTTAATAATTTATGATAAGGAATTAATGAAGAATTATTAAGTTTGATGGTAAAAAAGAATAGAAAGAAAGCTGTATATGTGATACAAAAATAAACTTAAAACTAGATTATTTATATTACAAATCGCAGAAGGAAGATTTTAATTCATTTGCAAGAATGTTTCAGTATTTATTGCGAAATATTATACATTTATTTTCATCTATTTATTATAATAATTCTAGCGAGAACACATTCCTTTTTCCAAAAGTTTCGCATATAAATATGGACGCAAACTGCATCTTCTTACATTCATATATTAGCGTCCTCACTAAATGTAAAAGAGAGCAAACGACAAACCAGGTAGTGATATATAGATTCAGTTTTATACAGGTAAAAGAGATGTTTCCGTTTTGTTTTTAAGTCACTGAAGTTTATAAATAGATCTTAGTTGTATTTTAGACTGAGTTATAGCTACAATTTGCATCTTTCAATTTATTTGTCAAGTTGTCTATTTTGACTGTTGTTTCTCTCAAGTTGAAACAGAGCTATGGATATTTTTATCGAATAATAGAGCAATTAAATTGTTTATCTGATTCCTTGTGAATTTCTGTACGGTCATATTCAACAGAAATTAATTACGTGTGATTTCATTGAAATCTTAGTCTTTAAAAAATATATTTCCAATTCACACTTGCTTTAAATTTCTTTACAACGCATGAATTTCTTAAAATAAAAACTAAAGTAGATGATACGGAATAGAAATATTGTAAGCATTGTACAAAGTCCACTTAATTTACAATAAATACATCAAATTCTGTATAGTACTGATTTAAGAAGCATGTTTTATCAAACACTTTAAACAGTAGCTTGGTAATAAAGCTGTTTTAAAAGTCTTTACAAACAAAAAGATTTATAGCACGATTTAGGATGTACATTAACATACTAATAACACTGTTTCATTTTCGAGAATGTACTCTAATTTCCTTAGTTAATATTGAATACTTACTATATATTTTGAATGTTGGCAGTCATATAAAAATTAAACATGAAAGAAACCTTAAAAGAAAAAAATTTCTCTTTGCCAAAAACTTCGTAACACAAGGTAAATTTCGGTTCAATTTTAATACAGACACCGGAAAGATATTGAAGTGAAACTGGGATCATTTTAATTATTTAAAATAACACTAATTCTGAAAAACCGTCCACTGGATTTCAATGTTTTTTGAATTTATGAAATAGGGTATTTCCAAATGATTCTTTAACGTATTCAAGAGAATTTAGGTCCTGAATAATAATAATGATATAAAAAATGTATGTTGCAGAAGTATACTAAAATGGGAAAAAGATAAATGGCAAAGTAAAAATAATGCAATTCATTATGGAGTAATATTATATAATAGTGATTGTTTCACATCAGTGAAAACTCTTCTTTTCCATGTATAACATTATTAAAGAATTTAGAAAACATTACGCTATATTTTTATTTCCCTTACTTTAAGATTATTTTACACCAGGAAATTAAATTTAAATTTGAGAAAATACTTGAAATATATGTAATAATACGCTGTAAACTTGACAAATAATGTTTAGAAAAAGCAATAAATAAAAAGATTTAAACCAAACAATTTAAAACATCGTTCTAAAACTATTAAACAAGACAGAAAAAATTAAATCTTTAAATTACAAAAAGAAAAGAAAAGTATAAATCAAAATTAATTTAATTAGAAAGTATATTGAATCAAAAGAAATGAATTTCAAAATACGAAGAATCATAACGCAAATTAGGGAAGTTTTCAAGTGCTGCCATTTTTGACTGCGTGTGTGTATTCCAAATCTTTTATTTTCTCTCTTACGGGAATCTCATAAATATACCTTACAATCTTTTTTGAAATTAATCAGGTGGTAAACAATCGTTTCTCTCCCCCGATATCATATTGAAATTCCTAAGCAACTTTATCAAGAAATGTGAAGATTAAACATAATCTGATTCTCCTCCATTTTCTCAAGCGTAAGCAAAATTTATTTCCTTTGTTCTTAATTAGTGAGATATGCTGCAAACTTCGTTCGGAATGCAAATGAAGCAATCAATAGTCTCGTTCTAATTGCTTTAACAAGAAAGACGAAAGAATTATATGGATGTATTGATTCATTTACCGAACCTTTTAATTACTTACTTCTTTATATAAGATTTACCTCGGTCATCGTGCAATTAATCTTTTCAAGTAATGTATTTATTTTAACTGAAGAATATCTTAATCATTGCCTACGTAAATATTATTTGTATGAAAATGTACATTCTTTTGTTTGTTTACTGATATATATCATGGTCATTGCTTCTTTTCGCTTGTGTAAATTTAAATTTAAAAGCATACTAATAATATTTATTCTATATTTAATCAAGTTATTCATGCATTTCTGAAAGTTTTAAAGAAAACACATATATGTATCTCGCTCAAATGCTTCAGACTTATAAATACGTCTTTCCAAAAAATGATACTTTCCTTTGTGCTACTATCAGTTAAGCTGTTCCAAAGGTTTGGAATGCATAAAAATGACCTTGAGAGTGATTGCGAAGGGTTTACTTATTTCATAGAAATATTTACTTATCAATGCCTTTTGTGAAAAATGTTGGCAATGGGGAGCGAATCGCATAACTTTTTATCGGCAGTTAAGGGGTTAAACACCTAAATATCCGAGTTTTCAAGTATTTAAAGCAGGGGTACTCAACCTTTTTTTCTGCCGGGCCACATACATATGTTGGCTATTTCATGCGGGCCGCATACATATGATAGCTATTTTACGCGGGACGCAACATGAGGATTAATGGAAGAGTGGGGGGATGTTAAGACCAAGATAACATAGAAAATTTAAAATAATTTATTTAAAATTTTATAGGAATAGGAATTTAATATTTTGATCAAAATATTAAAACTCCTATTTTGACTTTTTTAAAAAATTTTTATACTTTTTTTTTATTTTTGTCCCTGAATTTTCTAAATTGGAAGCATTTAAGAACCACTCTTTCACAATTTCTGCATTAGTTAACGGTTTCATATGATTACCAATGATATAACAAATTTCATAGGGTGCCTTTGTAATCGCTGTGACATTACCACTGACAAAACACTTTTTAGCTGTTGTAAAGATTATTCAAGAAAGCCTATTTATCATATCTTGAAAGAGATCTTCGAGGAATAGTGTCATTCAACGATTCCTGTTTATAGGTATTTTTTAAATACACTCGTGACAAATCAAACAATTACTGAACCATACTTGTTTTTCACTACAAAATAGTCCACTTTCCAATCGTCTTTAAACAATCTATTTTCTTCGAATATTTTTTGCTTACGAGATATGAAAGGTAGTTAAAAATTAGTTCCACTCGTAAAATGGTTGCTACTCCACTGTTGTATATAATCGCTAATCATATATATATATATATATATATATATATCAATTCACACCCGTACGACAGCAAGAAGCAAAATTGATATATCTGATTTTTAACAAAGAATTTCCTTCCAAATTTTCATAAATAAATGAATTTCTTAGAGCAATCAACCATGACCGGACCACTTAAAAAGGCGCGGCGGGTCGCAGGTTGAGTATCGCTGATTTAAAGGATTTTTAAAGGCGTTTGTTAGACAAAGAAAAAAAAGTCATTTATTTTTGGGGAGGTAGCTCCATATCTCAATACTTTTTGATAACTACAATTAAAATCTATCCTGATTGATTTTTTTGCGACGAAAATGCTCAAAACTAAAATCAACATTTAAATTTTAATAACCATGAAAAGCAAGGCTAAGTTTTCACAGTAATTATGAAATAGGAACAAAACACGTGTTCACCGTTTAATACAAAAACATACAGCATTGCAACCAATCCAGAAATTAATTAATCGTATACTATTTGCACTCTTTCAATGTAAGATATTTCTAGTACTAATGTGAAAAGGCGGCATTTCGAGATACATTGTGTTTCTACCCGCATATCGGAGAAACAATCTAATTTCGTTCACCTGGTTCTGTTTTTACTTGAATCGCTTAACACAGATTTTGTTTTCAGGAATTATTTATCAATGTCAATTTCAAATCAGGAAAAAATATTTTTTATAAAAACACAAAACCAAAATTAAGTACTTCTTTCTCTTTTTTTTAAAAAAATTATTTCGTATTTTTCACAGTTTGTTGCAAATACTACGCTATTCTTGGATCAAATTACTCTATTATTTACTCCATTGAATACACAAATAATCTATTTTCTCTACTGGATGATTCTAAATTCAAAATAATATTGCTCAGAGAAAAATCGGGTGCATTTCGCATTTGTTTTCTTTGCTATCTTGTACTTTCTAAAAAGCGAAAAAAAATATTTGACAAATCTATATATAACTTAAGAATATGACTGAACATAAAAGATTTTCGCCTTTGTAGAAGAAATTTTAAATCCACTGAAATCATATTCGGTCATGTTCACCGAGATTATTTTGTCTACGATATTTTTAAAACATTTAATAAATTAAAAATAATCCGCATAAAGAATTTCACATTATAATATGTTGTAACTTGAAAGATTATTTAGGGTTAAAAAAATAAATCTTATCTTATGTGAAAAATATGTTTTGTTCTTTTTTTTATTGTTCATTTGAACTATTTTTAAATGTTTAAATCAGTTCATGTTCCTAAAGCTTGGTTTCTGATAATAATGTTTTATAATGCTAAGCGCTATTATTGTTATTCTTACAAATTGTTCAATAATTCATTTCTTGTTCTTAAAAGCCATTGCATTACTTCAAAGTGCGAAATTAATGAAAATCAAAGCCCCAGTCGAATCATGCTTTTGAAATGATATGTTTATACACACATATACGTTTCTAAAATAAAGTTTAACAATATACTCCAAATTTATTCAAGCCGTAAATTTCGATTGAGAACTTATATTTCTTATTCGCTGTTTAAATTAACTTTTATATGTATATCTATCTACAGGGTGTTGCCGAATTCGATTGGCAAATTCAGAGGGGTGGTAGTAAGCAGCATGGGGATGACAATCACCATAGATCATGGGGTTGTAAACCATGTTTAATCGGTGAAAATCGTGATAACAGTAGCCATCAGAATAACAGTGATCCAGACGAGGGAAGAGGCCAAGCGAATGAGGGGACTTGGAGCACCGTGGCAGAGTTAAAGAAACCGGCGCATATGCAAATTTCCCAGAGTTGCTGCAGGGACAAGCGGCCACTGAGCACCAGAACGTGTTTATGTACGATGGTGCACCAGCGCATTTTTCGATTCTAATACAAAACCACTTCCATGCTACATATCCCGGATAGGTGATTGGACGTGGCAGACCTATTGTTAGGCCTCCACACTCCTCGAAACTCTATCCCTTAGATTTCTTCTTCTGGGGCCACCAGAAATCTCTTATGTATGAGACCCCGGTGGCTACAGTGGAGAGTCTCAAGGCGTGGATCTTCATCACTGCAGCTGACATAGCCAGCACATCGGATCTATTTGAATGCATCGAGCAATCCTTTGTCCGTCGGTGTTGGCTTTGCGATGACTTATGCGACCGCAACTTCAAACAATTCCTGTGACAATCACTTGTCATCGTATTTCTGACGTCTAGTTGGGATACATTGTTCGTATTGTAAACAAGTTTTATGTCTTTCAAATCTATTTCGTACAACTTATTGCCCCTTTTCATTCCACTCGACATCACATCCTTCATAACTGTTTTTTGCAAAATTACACCGACCAAACGTGGTTTGCGACCCCAGGCTCTATGGTGATTTTCCATTCCTATGCTGCCTACTATTATCCCCCGAACTTGTCGGTCGAATTTGGCAATACCCTGTATAACTTTTATATGTATATATAATGTATGTAGGAGAAAACTGACTCACTCTTTTTTTTTTTTTTTTTTTTTTTTTTTTTTTTTTTTTTTTTTTTTTTTTTTTTTTTTTTTTTTTTTATTTTGTATTTTAGAAAACTGACTCACTCATTCGTCACGAGATTTCTCAGGAACATAGAAACATAAAATTTGGCAGATACGCTTCTTTTGTTAAGTGGAAATACTGACCGCTCTATGAACAAGTTTTACGGAAACCGTATTCCAAGAGGGTTTCGGGTGTGAATTGGTAAAAAATTTCTATTTTTGAATGATTAGACTTACAGGTGGAAAATTTGAATATGCTTCCTTTTTTTTTAGTAGAAATCCTCTAAGAATAGGTTTTACGGAAATCAACTCCCAAATGGTTGCAGAGATGAATAAATTTAAAACCGTCCCATTTATACCAACAATTAAACCTACAGACTTCAAATTTACTAAGCAGGTGTTTTTTTTCCTTTTGAGTGGAGATCTAATAAAAATAGGTTTTGCGTAAATCGGTTGTGGGGAACGGTTTGTGACAGGGATGTAAAAAATAAATATTCTTCAGTTTTTGGTATTCAAATCCTGTCCTTTTCAATTAAAGAGGTGGGGGCAAATAGAATGTTTTTCATTGCAATGAAAAATTTAATTCCAAAACATAGATGTAAATAACTGAAAAACGATATATAGCCACATAGCATCATAAAATACACAGCAAAGCGAGGGAGTAATGACTATTTAATATGTACAGTTGAAATGTGCAATTTTTTTCCCCTTTGGATTGATATTTACCTAATACATTCCCATAGTCCACAGTCCTAGCACAATCCCATAGAACTGGTATTACTTTTTAGTGCGGCAACATATAGGTGGAATACTAATCGCTGGAATGTGATTTTGTGGCGCCCAGTTTCCTCCCCAGAGAGGAGCACGATACTAAATGATTTCAGGAATTTCAATTTTTGCCGAGAGCATCCAAGCCAAACAGGCACTCTAGGGATCTTTAACACACACATGCAGCATAATCATACGACAGGCATCATGAAATACCTACCTATGTATTACGGGGTCGAACCCGCAATCTTGAGCTTACAAGGCCAGCGACAAACCAACTACGCCAACCAGCCATGATTTCTCGGTTTATCATGTATGTAAAAATTATACTCCATAAGCAATAACACATTAACACTCCAAATATTTATTTTTCGTGGAAAGAATACTTAGGATATCACATTATGCTACAAAAAAATGCAATCGCTAACAAAACATTTATTCCAATTTTTATCTGATACTTTCTGTGATCATTTTTATCGAAAATTTCCCTCTAATTGATTATTATTACACAATACCAAGCCTCTGTGTATTGGGATACATCCGCTTAATAATTTCTCAACCAGTTTTTTACAATACAGGCCTAAATTCATTCATTACACGCGCTGAAAATGCCCACCACACACAGAAAACAAGAAACAACATGCCATTACGTAATCCATGCGCGAAGAGGAACATCGTTTCAGCCAGCGTTTCGAACATGCTCAAAGCATTTCAACGATTGCCAAGCACGATTCTTTAAGTCCCAAGAGCATACAGCTTCATCTTTTAACTGCATTCCATTTGGCCTCTAGCAGTAGTTTCTAATTACCGAATGGCATCTCGGAAACTGTGCTTGTAGGCGAAGTTATTTTTCGAAGCACAATTTCCTCTTTGCTTAATTGTTGTAATTAGTAGTAAAATGTATAACCACAGCTCGTTTTAAAAATCGCTTTTGGAATTCTTGCTTGGCAAGGTCTCTAACGTGGCATTTATTTGCTGTCTAATTTTTGCCACTTTCTCGTTTAAATAATGATGCTTTGGGTGCTTGGGTTTCACATTTTTAGTAGTGATTTATTGGACGTCGTAAAAATGTATATATATATATAATTATAGGTTATTCTTCTAATATACAATTTTAGAATGTGATGTTTGCTTTTTTCGCACTTTATAATTATCTTTGGTCTATAGCCAAACGATATTTTTACTGTTTTAGCATCTATTATATTATACGCATTCATTAAATATGTAAATTTTTTGCTTTGGTATTGAACACATCATGCTTAACGTGGCATTCTAATCAATTTTAAAAGTTTTTCTTAATAAATTTTCTCCTAAACTTTTCAGGATTGCGACAAAAACTAATTACTCCTCTTTGAATAAGCGATATTTAAAACGCTTACATCCACAAATTTTGTTCGATATTTAGGAAATCTCGAAAAAATATTTTTTTTTAATTACATGCTTAAAACATGCACAATATTTTCAAAATCCTTTTTCAAGTAACAATTACCATTTTTTATGTTTTTAAACGATTTCCTTGTGAATTAAAACATAAAATGTTTTCATAAATATTCTTCTTATTTTTAAAAGGAATTTAAAATGTGACTAGCAGAACTTTGAGTTTTGAAATCAATGAAAAAAAAGTTCTGTAGAGCGATTTTTTACCCGGTGAAATATTTTGGATATTTTAACAACTATGGAAATTTAAATAATATTATCAAAGCAATCAAAACTCACAATTCTCAAATTTTATTACATAATAAAGTAAGACGTGTTAAGAATTTATGACAATCAAGTAAACATTTAATCTGAAAGGTTATTTTGAACATGAGAATAACGTCAAAAACCTTTCATTTTGAGAATAATGGTCAAAAACCATTTAAAACTACTAAGTTGTTCTACTAGGAAAAAGACAGATGACTAAAAAGTTGCCCGATTTCAATGATTTTCATAGTTAATGAAAAATCTAAATAACTATCTTTAAAAATTCATAGTTACACAATTGTATGCAGTCATAACCCTATTGACAGTTAATTTAATTGTGTTTTAATTATAACCATAACTGTTTGGAAGTTCGTCGACTGCCACAATTAAATTATTTTCATATGAAAGATATTACTGATTTTTATAAATGTTATAGAAAAAAAAATAACTTATAAAGCTAAAGCGAGAAATCAACAATTAAAAAAGTACATAAGATTTTCCAAGGAGAAATATGTACATTAAAATGAAATTAATATACATAAATATATTAAAACAAGAAATGAAAAAATCTGAATAAACTGGATTTTTATCAAAAAAGTTCATTGAAGATAAATATAGAATTTAATATATATGCTCACTGTAGAAATCATAAAGTGTGGGTATTTGTATAATTATGGGGGGATCAAAACAAACTTTACGTAAAGTACCTTTTAGAAAATAGGGAATAAGCTCATATACGCCACGAACTTGATTAGCTAATAAAGTAAGAAAGAGATATTGATAAATAAATTTCTTCTCAATATACGAAAGCCATTTTCATTAATCCTAGAAATGATCTAGTTATATAGATTGAAGTGCCTCATATTAGATATGGACAACTCAAAAAGTAAACATTCTTCTTCGATTCCTTGATTCCGTGAACGGAATTATTTTTGCCCGTGAAGTAAAAAGAATAAAGTTAATAATTCAATACAGCAATAAGTAATTACTTTCTTTCCATGTGGAAAAAACAAACAGATTTAAAAAAAATGCATTCTGAGGCTTATATCTCCAGATGTGTTAATTTCATTTAAGTAGGTTAAAAGTTTCACTTGAAAGGGGATAAAACATAATGAATACTTTAACCTCGAAAATAAGTAAGTGTGGTAATTTGTGAAACTTCTCATTTCGGAATTTTGGGGTTAGATACGTAATGTTCATTACTTATAATATGATTGGCTGCATTGATATTTTTAGAAATAATAATTTTTCTGTGATAGAGAAATGTTTGAGAAACTATTTTTTATTTGAAGATAGGTTTGACAGATGTATATAATTACACTCATTGCCATAACAATTTGAGCACCAAGAAAAAGTCTTCAAAATGAAACAAAATTTTACATATGTAAGTACTACTTTAATATAAGCAAGTGATTAGAAAATCAAAGAAAAAAACATTTATTGCAGAAAAAAGTACAAATGGAAGGAAGTTTTAGTACTCTGTTGGACCCCTCTAGCGCGAATGCACGATGTGATACGAGTGGGCAATGAGGCATTCCAGCTCCATATGATGCCCTGAGACATCACACGATTAACAGTTGCTGTAAACGCACCTCTAGTTCGACCAAACTCGAAGGCTGTCCAAATTGCCGTCCTAAATTATCTCAGATATGCCAGATTGGTGACAAATCTGGGGATCTAGAAGGCCAGGGAAGGCTGGTTATGTGACGGAGGCAGTCATGTGGCATCCTTGTTGTGTGTGGCCGAGCATTGTCTTGTTGAAAAATGGCTCCTGGGAACCCTGCCATGAGTGGCAATACATGTGGCTCAAAGATGTCAAGGACGTACCACTGGGATGTCATTATACCATGGATCATTATTAGAGGAGACCGTGTATCATAAGCAATGACACCCCATACCATCACACGGGCTATAGGAGTGGTGTGTAGCTGAAAAGCGAAAGCAGTATTGAGGAGTTCACCACGGGACCTCCACACATAACACAATTGTCATCACTGTTCAAACTAAACCTAGATTCGTCGCTGAGGACGACCTGGTTCCATTCTGTTGCAGTACAATCCCTTCGTGCGCGACACCACTCCAGACGGAGGCTTCGGTGGGTCGCGTCGTATGATACGACGGTCTTCTGGACAACTGGTTTGTCGAGGGCTTCCTGAGCCTGGTCACCATGTAAATGACGTCTCTTCTATCCACTGTTCCCAACATCTCTTCATAGTCAATTCAGAAGGGCATCTTCCCGATGATTCTTTCCCTCTTGAACTGTGACAGTTGCTCATATTGTCCTCGATGGGGACGTAATAGCATGTATACCTCAGCGTTTCCTTTGCAAAAGATTAAGTACACTCAAACAAACTCTGCTTACTTGTTTTATACTCCAAGGAGAACAAAGTTCAACGCTCTCTGATGGAATTACGTAATGCGGAATCACGCTGCATTTCTAATCATTTGTATATCTTTCCGACATGTAACTTCAAGCCAAGTTTCATTACGATCCCATAATTATTTCTTGGTGCGCAAATTTTTATGGCAATGAGTGTATACAAATAATTTTTCACTCTATAAGTTTTATAAAATTTTTAACTGGTTTTCTGAAGAACTTGATATTTTTAATGTCGTAATGTTTTTAAAATATTTTTTTTTGTGTAGTGTTTTTAATGTTTGTATATATCTTAATATTTTTTTTATCTTTTTTATCTATCTTTAATTATGTTTGGTGAAATTTTAATGTTCTTGCTTCTCGTTTGTTGGTCACAAACTCTGTAACTGAAGCTTTTTCTGTATAGTGCAATTCATTTAAATGGATAAGCAAATAATTTTAAAAATTATGTTGAATTTTAAAATTTATATTTATTTAAAATTAAAATTTTAATTACTTGTTTAAAAAATTTAATTAAACTTAAGCTGTAATGCATTGCTTTCCCTCAGCATTAAATGTTTAAAAATATTAGTTTTATAGAGTGTTAATAAATTTTACATTTTTCAGTTATTTATAAAAACCTACTTTTAAAAACATTATAATAATGTTTTGTTTTTATATAGAAGAAGTTGAACTAACTATCGGAAACTATATTAACATAACTATTGGAAAAACGATACTTTTTCATATAACAAGTGAAATACACTCCATTAATGCCATGTACTTAACTCATCTGGATTAGTATATGAAAAGTAAAGAATCTATTTTTAGAAATTTGTATTTAGAATAGTTTTTTTAGAATTAATTTAAAAGTCTTTCTTATAAAAAACAAAATAAAAATGTACATTATTTATGTGTCTACTCCTTCATTCTTTATTTATTTATAACAAACATATGCAGTATTTATTCACTTATGAACATATGTAAGCAATTTAAAATCTCAGTTACTTTGCTTCAAATTGCATGCAAATTCCACAAATGACTCATAATGTGTTAAGCTTTAATTCGAATTTCCATTGACATACCCACTGCATTATATAACCTTCCGAATTCATCGCTTCTTGTGAATTTAATTAAGGCATTCTCCATTATTTCCGACCTTCACAAAACGCAATGACAAAACGACAAACGAAAAATGCATTCACTTCAGTTTGAAATGTCTCGACACCTTCGGATGATTCCTGTCATTTCTTCCACCAAGAAACGCAGCGACATGTAGTCAAACTGTCGTAACAACATCAATAACAAGAGCATAAATTAAATTACTAACGCTCACAGGTTTTAAGTCGAACCTTTTTAAAGGCCGCTTTCTGAGCGCAAATTAATTTCCCTGATGGAAACCTGCTTTGGCGTTAATGATAAATTAACGCTAGGGTGCATATTCACAAGCCTTTATTTATCATTGGACGGCTTTTTAGAAAATCGTTAACTGTAACCCCAATGTAATTTAATGAAGCGGGATAAAAAGGGAAAATTGAAATAATTTTCTTTTGGTTGTTTGGAAGCAAGGTTTGTTTTTAATAAAGTAAAACGGTGTGATAAAAGAATTTGTTGAATGTTAAAAAAGAAATTTTCAGTTTTATAATGTATGAAAAAGTAGTGTAAAAATTATAAAATTAGCTTAGTGTGATGACATAATAATGTATATGACTAAATAATAAACTATCGAAAATTTTTGTTTTAATTTTGATAAGAAATTATTTACTTAATAAAAAATATGAATATATTATGCAATTTTCAGAGAATATTAAGAACATAGCAATTTATTAGTGGAAGTTTTCATTTGACTGTTATAATTTTATTTTATAATAGCCCTAATTTGATGAAAAAAATATGTTTGCAAGATTGATTACTATAATATATATATAGTAAATTTTATAATACAACTTTTTAACTAAAAATAAAGGTTATATTATTTGTTATTAAACCAAAAAAAAAAACGATTAAACAAACAAATGTATAATAATGTTATGTTTTTAAAATAATTAATGTATTTTTTTAGTTCAAGTCAGACAATTTAATAAATTAGAAGAAACCACAATTAAACACTATATCAAGATATATACTTTAGGTAGTAAGCCGGCTGGGTGGTGTAGTTGGCTTGTCGCTGGCCTTCTGCACCTAAGGTTGCGGGTTCGATTCCGACCGAAGTAGGTGTATTTTCATAAAGCAAAAAATCGACAGCAGCCATGTCGGATGATTATATGGCAAGTAAAAGATACCTAGAATGTCTGTTTGGCTTGAGTGCTCTCCGCAAAATTAAATACTAATACAGGTTCGCATAGTCAGAGCTCAGGTGCCTCCCTCTGGGGGAGGAAACTGGGCATCAAAACTACCTGCGGTGATAGGTATCCACCTATATGGTGCCACACTAAAAAGAGATACTAGCTTTCGGGGAATGTACTAGGTCTGCAATGGTAAAATACCAATCGCAACCCATTAGAAATAAAAAAATTATGTAATAAAAAGTATGGAAAAGAAATTAATCGCAGTTTGCACTAAATATTTTAGAAGCAAATATGTTTAAAATTTTAAATTTTTGGAAAGAGTATAGTAATGTACCAAAAAAAAAATATTTTCAAAAATTAAATGTTGAAAAGTATTGTAAAACTTACAAATTGTTTCACGTTGATTTTTGTCTAAACACCTATGCACGTTACTCAAATTTTATATCAATATGAAAATTGTATTAAAAATACATGTTTAAGGAAATATGTTAGAAATGTTTTTAAAAAAGTTTGAGGAATTATTTTTTATTAATTTAATTTTTTCAAATCACCGTTACTTATTTTGTAGAATGCGTGATCTAGGACATAATCTTGTTATTTATTACTATTATTTTCATTAATAAAAAATATCATATAAAATTATACAAAAATATTATTTTCATTAATATAAATTTGTATTCACTAATGTTTTCATGTTAGAAATTTCACATAGAAATTTTAGCCGCACTCAAAACAAAAGTATTATTATTTGAATATTGGTTTGAGTACCTCTGATTTATAAAAAAGTTCAGACTTCTCTGAGGTGTAAAAACATTTTGTTTGAGATTTAAATTTTAGGAAAAAATATATTAAAAGGAAAATTTAAATTTTATACATTATTCAAATTTTGGTTCCATTTAAAATAAAAATTCCAAAATTTAAAGAAAATATTGTGCACTTTATAGAAACAATTTTGTGTTGATAGTTTTCTATGCATAAATACCATATTTTGTCCTATTTGTTTCTATTGAATAGCCTTGGTCCTTTACTACAGCTCTGGATAATTTTTTTTATACTCAACAGACTTTTTCACGAAATGGTCAGTGAATTTTATACTACTTCTCTTGAGCGCTTTTCTTAATTCCTTTTAGTGTATGCGCACGCCTGTTTCATAAAACCAATTTCAATAAACAAAATGCACAAAAGTTCTCTGAGGAAATATCAGAAAAGTTTAAAGATATTTCTGGAAATGGCTCATATATTCCAGTATCTGTTCTTTTATTGTTATATATGTGACAGTTGATTTTGAAGTAGGACTCCAGGCTTTTTCCATATACTACTTCATTTTGACAGTACAAAATTGGAAATTTTTGATAAAATATTGGATCCAAAATTTTCTTTCGTGAATACTGAGACTATAATTTAACATTACTTGAAATTTTTCAAAGTTCAAACTGGCAACAGGCCATTATAGTGCATATAGATAGACAGATAGATAGATATAGATGTATTCATAATTTATTTTCTTCTATAGAAGTAAGAAAAGACTGGTTGCAATAGCTCAAATTACACTTCATATCAATATTATCGAGACGAACTTCAATCCATCTCCACCTAGATGATTTTTGTATCCCTTTCTGCAATTAACTTTTATTTCTTGCATACGTTTCGAAAAAAAGAAACGAATTTTAGTTTTAAACAATTTTTTAACTTTAAAGTATCCAACTACTTGCGACAACTTTTTTAAAAAAAAATTGAGTTATGGAGATTTTTTTGTGGTTTTTAGATTTATTTAGTAGAATTTAAGAAAAATATGCTAAAATTAAAAAGAGAAAAAGGAATTATTATTACTAAAATGGGAAAGATTTGGTAAAAATTTATAAAAAAAGGACAAATGGGGCTAATTTTGAACAAAATTTTATGAAAAAATTTCAATTTTTCAATTTTGAAGTGTTACTTTGCTATTCATTTTTGAAATGACCTTCAGGATAAGAGATATTTTAAATTTACAAAAACTAGAGTACTTTCTCTTAGTTAATATATGAAATTGCTTAAAAAAACAGTGATTTTGTTCACATGAGGGACTGTAAATTTTGAAATAAAACAGTGATTGATAAATCTGGAGGTTAAAACACTTCTATTGTTATACAGAATATACACAAAAAATTTCAATTAATTATTTTCCAAAAATTTTGAGCAATTGTTGTCCCCATTTGAGTATTTTAAAAAAACACACATTTCGAGTAAAACGCATTTTAAAGTATGACATCTTGCTTAAAGTAGTGACACATCTGTTTTAACTAAAACGATTGAAGTGTTTGTTCTAGTGATTGGAAAATAATAAACTTGGTATTTTTATAAAAATAATAAAATGGCCTATAAAATAAATTCATAAAAAAATTGTCAAATTTTTGCAAAAATCACAACTTTAAGGCTTTCGGATACCTTAAATCTTTGTGAATAGTTTTACTTAGTTTGAGAGGACCTTCTCAGACACATTGTAGTGTTATTTTGCGAGTGCGTAGGAGGGATATTTTTCAATGTGTGTTCTTGAGACATGACCTTCCTAATGATGTCTGGATTTTTCAAATATTTTTTGTAAAAAAAAGATCTTGAATTTTTTTTTAACTTAAAATTTTGCTAAATAGTTGCTTTATTATAAAAATCAATACACGAGGAATATCTTACTCTAAAATAATATAAACAAGATTTTTAGAATTTCAAAACTTGCTGGCTTACTTTCTATCGAAAAGTCCTTTTATGTAACCTTCCAGTCAACTGACAATTTTATGAACAATTTTTGCAATAAAAACTTTGTCTTCTGGTTAAAGAAAATAAGATCGCAGACACGATTGTTATCACAAATTCTAAAAAGAAAAATCAAATGAAGTGAAAACAATATAAAAATGTTGTCAAAGCGAATAAATGGTCTTCTGTATTTAGTGTACAAGTTACTGGTTTTAATCAACAATTGTTTACTTCTAAAGAGAGCTGTAATATATTGAATATATTTATTTGTTTTTATGCTCAATTCCAAAACTAGCCTCGATGTAAATAGTTTTAAGAGGTACGGTTATGATCAAAATTTTCAAGCCAAATAATTCTACAATAGATGAAAAATATACAATTAAAGAATAATAAAAATATTAATAATTAAAGTATTATTTCCATTTTACTTTCATTAGGAATAATATGGATATTATTTAAATATTATTTGTTTTGAGAACGATAAAATAATCCAACCGCCAAACCGTTATTTTTTTTATATTGAGTGAAATCTGCAAGCCAACATGTGATTTAACACTGATATCAATCTTTGACTATTTTTTTGTTCTAATTTTATTTATTTTCTGTAGCGTTAGTGGGCATAGAATGCGTGATTATATTGTACTTCGCAATATTTTTTTTTGCTCTTTGTGTGAAATGTGTCTACAACAAGGAACAAGGTTGTCAGACTCAAATTCTAACTTGGGGCAAACAAACAAGGTTTAACTCAATGAGGGCCGCAAAAAAAGTCAATATTTATGAAACGTAGGTTTATTTCGAATAATGCGTTATAATAAACATATAAAAAAGCAGAAAAAAAGCATAAATTTAAAATCTCCTAGTTAATTCTACCAATCTTATTTTTATTCTGCGTTGGTTTGTTATTTTGTTATATACAGAAGAGGTCGTTCATACTTTATTGAAACGATTTTGATAGTTAATTTCTATCAATAAATGTCGTGTTTTTGTGGTCATTTGCTTTTATCTGATATCTATGATCCTTTTCAATAGCTCTAGCTCGAATTTTTCATGAAAATGAACATTTTCTTAGTACTGTCATACAAATTTTACTCCATTCCTCTTGAAACGTCTTCCAAATTTCAATCAGTGTTCTTGGATGCCGTTTTTCTAAGGCTCGTTTTAATAAAGTGGAAGCACAAAAGTCCATTAGAGAAGAGTAAGGAAATTTTACACGAATTTCATTCAATAGGACACACTTTATTCTTTTTTTTAAATTCTTTCTTTGCTAAATAAGCTGCAGTTGACTTAGACGTGTGAATAGAGACTTTGCCAATATGAAACTCAAATTAATCAATGTCCTTTCCATATAAGATTGAAATTTTTTCATCAAAAATTGGTACTAATATATTCTGCTGATAGTAGAGTGAATTAATTTTGGTTTGTTAGAAAATCTTGCAACTATCATGAATCCCTTTGGGAACTTACACAGACACTACTTACTTGTATTGACAAAGCCATTTCAAACAGTCATTCCTGTCAGTTGAACAATAGAAAATTGATCTTCATTTATTACAATCACTAAAATATACTCCTGTTTGATCCAGTGTTATCACAAATTTCTATTTTTCAACAACTACATGTTTTTTATATAATTTTCTACAACTTTCAACGATATGTTTTAAAAAGGAAGATAGCCTTAGGTTTAAATATCTTATTCAACTTAAAATCTTTATGAATTATTTTACTTTCAGTCTCAGAACACTATCCTGTTTTGTTGCAATAAACACCTGCGTTTGACTAGTTTTAGGATGAAGTTTCATCGTCATGTTTTCATTTTTACGTTCAGTTAGACGTTTTTTTCCCTTTCAAATTTAATATATCATTGGCAAATGTTGCTTGGAGCACCTAGTCCTATCGGACTCAAATCTCCTTTCAGGGATTTTAAGATGACTGTGAAAAAATTCTACCAATGTCCATTGTAAAAATGTTATTGAAATTTAAAAAAATATAAATAATAGAGAATACATTAATTAGCAAATGAATAGGAGGTGGGGATTTAATAATTAATAAAACGCCTTTTTAAGAGCTCGAAAAACAGACGAAAATGAAATCTGAGAGTGGGCGGAGCAAGCCCAGCCAATCCGGTTGTAGCAAAAACCGAAGATCAGAGCGTGGGAAAAAATATCTGTCCGAGGTGAGCGAAAATCATGAAATGAGAGGTAGCGATCTGATTGGCCGAAACTAGTGTTCGGCTAATTTGGTATAACTAGGGAATGAAAGGGTGTAACCAATCAGAGCTGACCTGCAATCCAACAGAGTTCGATCGCAGGGAAAACGAAAAGTGAAAAGTGAAATGGAATTAAAAATAATGGAAAAGTGAAATTTAGATTAAAAATAAACAATAAACAAATGCAGGAAGAAATTAATTGAAGTCAGGGTTAACCAGGATGTCTCTTGGTCTTCTGACAGAAAAATGAGAGGAGTAGGGGGTGATTTCTTTAATAGAAGGGTTATCGGGTTATCAAAATTTAATATATTATAAATACCTTTTTTTGAAATGAAATAACCGAGACTTTACACTGTTTTATAATTTTTTCATACGAATATTTCTCTTTGGAAAGCGTAGTTACGTAACCTTAGAGTCATACCTCAATTTTAGGAGCCATTTTTAAAATAAATATTTGTATTATCATGGGCCAATATATTGGCCGAGCCTTAAAAACTTTCGTCGAGGGCCACATAAGACCCGCGAGCCACGAGTTTGACACCCCTCTAAATATTAATTCTACTTTCAACTGCAATCGAAACTCTGCTTAAAAATATCTATAATCGATTTATAATTACATTAAATAATTTTACCAATGAAAGAATGATTTATAAGTAATTATTAAATAAAACTTCATAACATTTTAACATTTAAGAAATTTTTATAACAATCTTTAGGTTAACATCTTTTTTAACAATCTTTCTTTCTATTATCTTCTAATTCACGGATCTTCAACTTTTATTTGATAATTTTTGCCTAGACAAAACAATTTCAACAATTAACTATAAAAAACCATTTTATTTAATTCTTACATTTTCTGCAACATTTGCAAATTGAACAGGAGAAAAAAAAATGTTTTGTTCTCGTTAGATGAAAATGTAGATGGCGTACGTGCAGAATAGGATGAAACGAACAGACACTTCATCACGTTTCTTTTGTGCAGTTTGATTTAAAAAAAGGTGAAAAGACCGACTCATCAGAGTCTGCAATTTCATTTTTAAAAAGTAAAGAAGAACTTCGTTTTATATATTAAAGAAAAAATGTTTTTCTAAAATGACTCAATGATTAAAAAAAAACATACATTTGTATTATAAGTAGCAGATATTGAAGTACAATGTTATAAAACAGTTTCACTGTATATGGATTTGTACATAGTATTATTAACTACACATTATTCTTTTCTATTCCTGCCTATGAATTTGTTTGCAGTATAGTTGCAGTGTGTATAATAGATGGACATGAAAATACTCAGCATAATATGTATATATATATATATATATATATATATGTATGTATGGGGGTGTTTGTACAAGGAATATATATGAATACATTTCGATTTTTGACAAAATTCTAAAAAAAAGTAGTTGATAGCTATAAAATTAAAAAGATAACTACATTGGTTAAATTTTAATACGTACTCATAGAAAACGCATGAGTTTCTCATATTACGCACAAACACAATAATGTATGTTTTATATATGTTTTTTCCTGTCAATTTAAATGAAAAATGAGCATTTAAGATTATAAATCTTATTTAGGATAAGTTCGACTATCGATTGAAGATGGTACTCGAAGTGGAAGAAATTTTGTGTATAGTATACATATATAGCTTAACTTTTCTACGATATTTTGAATTTATTGTACTATTATACAATTTTTTATCATGTTGCTGAAAGTAGGAATTATAAATTAAAACTTCTAACTTTAAAAAAGAATCCTTAGATAATCGGGATAGAAATAATTCTTTTATTTTTTTGCTGATAGAATCTAGTTTGATCATTTGTAATATGATTGACATTAAGTGATAGGTTTTTTTTATCTCTAATGTTTTCAATAAGAGGTTTATGAAACTTCACACAAAAAAAACTGAAGATTTCTAAATTTTGAATTATTTATCGGTTTAAAAAATAACAACATGCCACAGCTTTTCAAACTCTTGTATACTTAAAAAAACATTAATCTCCGCGGATCTCAACTCCTGATAAGTTGACAAGGTCGTAGAAATCTTTTCACCTTACTTATCCCCACATTTCCTGCCTGAAGATCCAAGTCACGATCTTCCACTGCATCTCTTTCTTTTCTAATACAGGAATCAGCTGTCTCTATTGCTCTAAAAGTTATGTTCCTTACTCCCCAAACGGTTTTGTTAAAACAGACGCGTAAAAGTTAAAGAATTTGTTGTGAATATTAATGCGGGTTACACGTGACGTTTCCCCTTTGATTTCGTGTCTCAACATTCTGCGAATATTTGCCAGGCACGCACGACTTAAGATCAACGATCCTCGCTGGGAAATCTATACAGTGACAACCCTACGTGATTCAGATGCCGAACGGACTGATACAAATTACTTAATGGGTAGTTAGTCTCGACTCCAGTGAGTCTTAGTATTTCTGTACTATTTAAAAGGATTACTAATTAACATGACCGGGAATGTGTAACTTGTTCATTCAAGGAGTCATTCACAATAGAAGATACAATGTGGGTTGCAAAGGACAATGTAAAATTACTTAAGTTTTATTTATTATTTATACACCTTACTCTTTTTTATACGGTATTTTTTACAGGAACTTGAAATAACACGGTACACTAACGAATTTTTTTGTTCTAGCACGAATTTTAAAAAATTGAAGGATTTGTGCCCTTACGATAAGGACAATTTTATCGAATTTATGACATTTTATGATAATAATGAAGTTTATAATGGTGAAGTCGAAGGTGTTCAGCTATTAAGGTATCCGACTACTTGCAACAACTTTTTTTTAAAAAAAATAAAGTTAAGAAGGGTTTTTTTATAAATTTGTTTAGTACATTCTAAGAAGAATATGCTAAAATTAAGAAGAAAAAAAGAAATTATTATTACTAAAATGGGGAAAAAATGGTTAAAAATGTACCAAAAATAACATAAACGGAGCCCAATATGTACCAAACATTTATGAACAGATTTTCAATTTTTCAATTCTGATGTGTTGCTATGTTATTCATTTTTGAACTGACCTTCAGGATATAAGAGATATTTTAATTTTTACAAAAACTAGAGCACTTTATCTTTGTTATATGAAATTGCTTAAACAAACAGGGATTATATTCACATATGGGACTGTATATTTTGTAATAAAACAGTGATTGATAAATCTGAAGGTTAACACACTACTATTATACAGAACATACAAAAAAAATTTCAGTTAATTATTTTCAAATTTTTTTTAGCAATCGCTAACCCCGTTTGAGCGTTTAAAAAAAAACACATTTCGAGTAAAACGCGTTTTGAAGTATGACATCTTGCTGAAGGTATTTGACTACCTTCGGAGCACTTTTTTGATATATGTAAATTTTCAACTAAATAAACTCTTTTTTATTTAAAATGGAGCATAAAACCATGAATTCAAGTCCAATTCCCATAACATTACAAATAAATTTGGATATATTGGGAATTTTGAGTGAAATTTTAATGGAAAAAAAACAATGATTATATTTATATACGGGACTACAAGTTTTGTAATAAAACAATGATTGATAAATCCAAAGGTTAAAACGCTTCTACTATTATACAGAAGATACACACAAAATTTCTGTTAATTATTTTCAAAACTTTTTGAGCACCCGCTGTCCCCGTTCGAGCATTTTCAAAAAAATACATTTCGCGTAAAACACGTTTTAAAGTATGACATCTTGTTTAAAGTAATGATGTTTGATTTTACTAAAACACTTGTAGGTTTTGTTCTAGTGAACGGAAAATAATAAATTTGGTATTTTTATAAAGTTAATAAGATGGCCTATAAAATAAAATCATAAAAATAATTTAGTTTTTAGCAAAATTTACAATTTTAGGGTAGTCGGATACCTTAACAGTTGGTTTAATGCGCAAGGTTTTGGAATATGCTGGAAATATGGAACGATACTACCTTACTTATAATCCTAACATAAAGCGTATAGTAATATTTTAACGCAATCGTATGTTTTGTTAGCAGTATCAGGTATTATTAAAGTAACTTCAGGAACAAAGAATCAGGATTAACACTTTCCCATTTTCAGATCCCCTCCCGCATCTGGCGACTAATTCCAGATTTGGCGATAAAACATTAAGTTACAACTTAGTTCAATAAAAGGGTGTTTTTTTAGTTTTTTTTTAAACTATACTTTTTTTACGAAAAAAACTGAAATTTACATGAGCAATGCTCGAATGTTTTGAAGTCAGTATCCCAATTTTTAGAAAAAAATAGTATACTTCTAGAACTTTAACCCCTTAAGTTCATAAAGAATGTCACTTTCTTCAAAAATAGTATTTCGATACATTCAGAAGTCTAATTTATTTCTCTGCTCACACACACACACATTTTTTTTATTTTTAAAGCACTCATCTTTAGACCTGGCGTAGAACGCGCCCCCTTTAGTTTCGATCTTAATTTTTGTGTTAAAATCGCGCGTTATACGCCAGATTTTATGATACATAATGCGACGTGAATTATTTTAATCAGTGCAAAAAAAGTGTTTCTGCAAAAATTACAAACGTGAGATTCAAACACGAATATGCAAATACGGAGTTTAAATTTAATTAAAACTGCAACCCCCCCCCCTCTCTCTCTACATATTTTTGGACTGAACAATTGCAGCTAGAGACAAGGGATTAAAATACAGTACGAGGGAATGGATTAAAAGCTTAACAAAAAATATATTATCGAGAAAAGTAAATACTTAAAAATTATACAAATCTTTTTTTTAAAAATATGCATTTTTATTCTTTAATTGCTTAAATAAAAATGTTAAATCAATTTGAAGAGCGATAAAAATCCTATTTTGAGAAAATATTTTATTTTCTGCACGACTTGAGAATTAAAACAAAATAACAGTTTACATCTTACTTCTTACCATAGCGAAAAAACCCAAATTTATTTTAAGAAAGCATTGCGGAATTCTTAATATAATTATTTCTAGAGATTTAAAGTCTCGAAAAACATTTTTAACTTTATATCACTTAAATAAATAAAAGTCGTAAAGAATGATCAATCTTTTTAATATAGAATTCGTAAAAATTCTTCAAGCATTTTCCTGTGTAGAAGTTAATTAACATGGAATAATTAAATTGGTGAGGAATAAATAACTGAGTTTTCTTAGTAGCTGTAAATATTAATGTTGACTTAGAAACATTTTTTTCTGATATATAAAAACTATATACACTAATTCTTATTTAAATTAATATCCGTTGAAAAAGTTTTTCTTCCTATAATTTATTCTATTTATTTTCAAAATAAATGTTTAATTATTACTTTTTCCTTTAATTTCTTTATTTAATTATATTTTGTCACCAGAGACGTTTAAAAGAGTATGACAAACTTTTTTTTGTTGGAGAGAGAGTTCTGTGTTAGTTACTATAACTTTAACTATTTTACACTATCTTATAACTAATCAAATAATTTGTATTTAGGTGAATAATTTATTACAGAGTACTTACAGAATATAATCCCGTTAATAAAACTAGTCTTATGATTGGTATTTTTAGATAAAAGTAAAATAAATTATAGTTCTTTATCTTTCAAAATTATCTCCTGAAACATAGTTTTCACGAACTTCTAAATTGCTGGATTCCTTTTTCAATAACCCTTACTGAATCCAAGGGATGTATACAAGATTCGAATTTAAATTAATATTAAATTGCTATATATATGTGTGTGTGTAAAAAAACTCAAATATCCTTTTAAATAACTTTTAATTATTTAGTTCAAGACTAACGATTTAATTTTAATCGTAATCGAATAGTAACATTGCATCAGAAACTCGCTCCCACGCGTTTCTGACCAATTGTGGCTTCTGTAAGAATGAGTCACGCGATTTTCACTACCATTATATAAAGTGAGAGTTTTTGGTACACATTCGCTTTGTCTTTTTATCTGTTTGCATTTGCCATGTGATCGTCGCTGCTTGTTTTTGCTTTATCTGTGTGTGTGCGTCCAATTCAATGTATGTTGTTTGAAATGCCCTTCTACATCAAGTGATAAAACGTAAAAGGTACCAAGTCTCCTCATGTATGCCACGACAACACGAACATAATATATAATAATCAAGAAAAATCGACTCGGCGTAGGGCATTTTACTTACATTGTATATCGAAACGCCAGTTACATTTTATCGATATATATATATATACTAGCTGCATGGCCCGGCGTTGCACGGGCTTTTACCAAGGGTATAACTTAATCCCTATGTTAATTTCCTCCTTTCTTTCTGATGCCAGATTTTTTGTGTGGGTGTGACGCGTACGATGTGAGTGCATGGCCCGTGAGTGCGTGTCATGGCTTTCTCGTTTAACATTTTCAAATTACGAAATTTCACTACTATTTTAAATTTTGAAGTAAAATTATGGATTTTTTTAAATGTTCGACACCGATATTGATTCATTTTAGAAAAAAATCATAAAATATGCAAAATATCATTATTTTGTAAAAAAAAAAGTTTTTTTTAAATTCTTAAAAAAAAGATAGTTTTCGGCATTTTATTTTTTAAATTACTGATTCTAGATGATCAATGAACTTTTTAAAAATCACATTCATTTAAATGCATCGATATTTATTCATTTTAGAAGGAATCATAAAATAGGCAAAGTATTATTGTTTTGAAGGGGAAAAAATTCGAAACGTGACGAAATAAATGATGTTTGGTATTTATAAATTTATTAAATCACTGATTTCAAAAGAGAAAAGTATGAACTTTTTTAGTTTAGATGGTTTACTTATCATAATTATAAGAAATCCATACATAACGATTGAAAAATTTCATTTAATGATTTACAGAAAACAATACTACTTTATTTTAAAAAAATATTTATTTAAAGCAATACATTTAAATGTATTGCAAAAAAACTTATTTAAAATAGTGATAACGGAGTAAAAACGCGATTAAATTTTTCACAAATATAATTAATGCAAAAATTCTTACCGTTACCTATTGAAACGACTGTTTATTTCTTTATTGCGTTGTTTTTGAGTGTTAGATTTAAAAAAAGTTACAAAAAAAAGGTAAAAAGCCTTTATTTACACATTTACAGTATAAAATTCAAAAAGAAAATAATACTATGTGATAAAAATATATTTCAGAATATTTCCTTATATTTTTTATGATATATTTTTCTTATATTCCACTGTTCTTCAATAAATCAACCTTTAAGAATAAAAAAAACTATTGGTTGTGATGCGTTATATGAATGAGCGTCCCACCGCAAATAGCAATGTTATGAAGGAATTCCCCTTTTTCTGCATCAGTGAAAGATTCAAAGCTATCTCAACCTTTCCCGTCTTCGAAACAGAAAGCTAACGCAAAGTGAATGACCTCGACGCAATTGAGAACTTTTTTAAATTTTTAATTTTTTGAGGCTTAATTTTCATGTTAAAGTTTTGAAATTTCACACATTAATTGTAAAATCAAAGTACTTTTAAATAAAAAATATACAAAAAAATTGTTTAAATTACTTTTTGAAAAAACGGTATTTTACGAAAATCACAAAAAAAATTTTAAATCCGTAATTTTTACGCAAGTTTTTCAATCTTCCCACAGAAGTTGGACAACATTATTTTACAAAAGTAAAAAAAGTTTCGTACGAAAATTTTAATAAATGACGAAGTTATTTAATGTTGAGTTAAAATTTTGAGTATTTTTTAAAAAATCATAGAAAAAAAAGTTTTTAGTATTTTATTTTTTAAATGACTGATTCAAAAAGAAAAACGCATGAACTTATTTAACACAGAATATCGTTTTAATAACACGAAAATAAATTCATACGCAACGATTTAGAAAAAGACTTTCATAAAAACGCATCAGTCTTAACTCGATTTTAAAAAAATCATAAAAAATAGAAAATATTATTATTTTGCAAAAAAATTATACTGTATCGTAGCGAAAGAAATGATCTTTCCGAATCTGTAATTATTATTTGTCTGATTTAAAAAACAAAAATCGGATGGCTGTTTAAATAACGTCGAGAATACCGAAAAATTTCACCTTCTGTTTATTCACGACGCTAGGCGGGGAAAATAACGCGCAGGGTTAAGACAATTATGCGTTTTAAGGTTTTTAATTAATATCTTTTTAACTAATTACAATATCGGAATGAAAAATAGTTTACGTCCTATTCTCAGACCTACTGAATATACGCACAAAATTTCATAAGAATCGGCCACACCGTTTCGGAGGAGTTTTGTTACAAACACTGTGACACGAGAATTTCATATATATTAGATATATCAAGGGAATTGAATTTGTTTCAAATTATTTAGATTAGTTTATCAAAATCAATTTGTGAACTGATATCCGGACAAATGTTTAAAAGAAACAAAACGTATTACAATTGTTTTAATTTTGCAATGTAACATTCAATCAAAATACAATGTATATTTCCTTGAGAAATCTAAAAATCAAATCAAATAAGTACTAAATATTTGAAAATCGCTTTTAGAATAAAATAAGAGACGAAGAATTATTTCATAATAGTTTTAAGAAATGTATCGTGATGAAAAACATCTTTGTAGTAAATATTACTGATTGGGATATGTAATACATTATTTATAGCACATAGAAATGAAAGAAACTGAAAATCCATTACTTTCTTATACCAAATCATAATAAAAATTGAAAAATTCAAAAAACATATTTGTTTTTACTATTACACTTTCAGTACTATGCACACATTCACAGATTTTCATAACAAAAACTATTTCATGACTTCAAATCTGAAATCATAAATATTTTTCCTTTAACAACTAAAACCATTGATATTCAAAACAGTATCTATGTACAGTCGACTCCGGCTACAATTCAAACCTTCGATAATATGAACCTCTCGCACATTCGAAGTACATGATCAGCCCCTAGAAAAACTCTAGGGGATTTTAAAAAACTCTGTTATTTAGAACTAAAACAATACGTTTTGGTACACTACTCTCAATATTTCGAAGTAAAAGATGCGGCTGGTCTGGCTGCAACACATGATAATTTAAAGTTATCTTATATAGCTCTCGATAATTCGAACACTCACCATCATGTAGAGACCTTTAGCAAACATGTTACAGCTTACATGTTTTGTGTTGTATTGTCTATGCGTGTCTCCCCTGTAACGTAGCCCCTTTGATGACCATCTGCCTACCCTCCCTTCTTTGTTTTCCCAGGTTCCTCAAGCAAAAATGCACTTTTATTGTTTTACTTCTTTAAATGGACGATAGACCGGCCGCACTTGGGGTCAGCTGTCTATATCTTTCGTTTATCACGTGGCCTTGCTACACATGTGCTCAGAAAGGATGATCCGCTATTGTGAAGGAGAGATGCATAGGATTGTGTATTTTGCTTCAGAGTGACATGACGATTTATGACTTATGGCATGTTGCACCAAATATGGGGCATGGGCCGAATTGGACACTGCCTTGAAGAACCTATGGTTTTGAGGACATTGTCTGAGAGAACCGGTAACAGATTAAAGATATTTTCAAAGATAACACATTTTTTCGTCAAAAAAGATCAATTATGTACAGTATGTATTCTTTTCATAATTGTTTTAATACATTAATGCATTTTAATACAGAACCTTTAACTTCTGTATAACATGTATTTTGTATAATATGTACTTTTTAATAATACTTTAAACTAATTTAATGTGCCATTGTTGTTTTATTACATATTTCAAATTTAAACGTGTAAGAAAAAAAATATTTTCGTGTATTTTGGGAGTTTTTTTTTCTACCATCTTGATAATTCGAAGTTTTACATTGGTCCCTTCAACTTCGAGTTATCGAGAGTCGACTGTATATATCAAATCGAGACTTCAAAGGCATATTTATCAGTAGGATTTGAATGAGAAACACTTAAAAATGACATAAAGGAATAAATTATTTAAATAGAAACAGTAAATTTAATCTCTAATATTTAGATGGAATGTGAAAGATAAAAAAATATTTCTATGTTTTAATTAATCCATAAAACTATTTACTAGTCAGTTCAATCTTAATTTAATTTCAGTAAAATACGTAATCTTATAATATGGCCACGATAGAGATAGGATAGTTAAACCAATAGGGCGTTTTCTACTTTAAAATTGAATTTAAACTTTAAAAAAAGCACACAAATTACCAGAAATAAATGACTGCAACAGTTTCTTTCAAGAAAAATTAAACAATCTGAAAAATAAATAATTATGCAAAGAAGAGTAGAAAAACTGTTGAGGGGATAAAAAATTATGCTTCAGGCATCTCAAATTAAAAAGACGATGTAGAATCTTCTTTCACAACGTATTAATTATACAAAAATAACCAAAAAAAAGAACACATTTGTGTCTTAAAAATTAAATCGATCCATCATAAATAACTCATGGTGAATATGAAATATTAAACTTAAAAAGGTTATATTTCTTTTTTATGAATTATAGGCACTGTAAAATTATCAAGAGTATCAGAAGTTTGAGAAGATAAGAATCAGTTTTACTCTCTTGTTATTACTTTTTAATGAATCTCAAACATACAAAACATAGTAGAAGTATTATAAAAAGTATTACTTGACGCCCTGATAATGAATATTTTAAAGCCAATATAAGAAATATTGTAATTTTCAATTTCAACACTAAAATTAATTCATTTTATACATTTTTCAAGAAAATTATGCAGCTAAATTATTAAAAAAGAAAAAGGATTAAATTAAATTTTGTGACAGGGATAAAATTAATTTAGAATATATTTAACTAATTTAATCATTTTTCAATTAAGTTAACCCGTAATATAATGGTAAACTTTTATTGTTTTTTATATTTTTTAATATTTGGAAGTAAATGTTTCGATAAATTTAAATTTGTTCGAAGCAATACTTGATTGAATTCTGAAAGATACGTAATATACAACTCGTCAATTTTATTATATACAAAATCTCGTCTTTGAAAATATATAATAATATTAGAGAAGTTTTTTTTAAATTTTCTGGAAGCTGTTTCCTAAAAGCTCTACGAATCAGAATTATACGAAAATATATATGCTCAGATTATACACCTCATATTAAAATTAAAAATCTTATTTTACATAAAATTCGAATTAATTACAACACGTAAGGAGTTTTACGCATTTAGATAAAAAAAAAGTCTTGCAGAATTTTATTTTCATTTTAAGAATATTTCTCTGGTAATTTATTCAATCATTTCGATACGTTATCCAATTGTTGAGAAATATAGATTTTGCGTTAACACAATCTACATTAACAGTTTGTATTTCTTTAGTAATTATTTATCGAAAAGTATATGAGAAACAGGAATAATTTTATTTATTTTTAATTCACAAAACAATTTGTCATGAACCCGTCAACATATTTTTCTTGGTACTTAAGATATAGGATTTTAAAATATAAATAATAAAGGTTTATAAAAAACATATAAAAATTCCCATTCAAAACATAAGTTTATTTGCCTCAGTTCTTGGAACCTTTTAAAGCTTTTTAATACTTTTTAAATACCAAATGTCATTTCCATATGTATTATTGTATATTTTTCAACTATGATTGGTGTTGAAAATATGTATTATATGGCTTCTTTTTATAAACAAATCAGAATCAGTTTTAGCTTAAAGAATTTATTCTTAGTTGTAAGAATTGAAAAGAATAGATTTTGAGTGATTACTCAATTATTAAATATTTCTAACTTCTACGTGAAAGAAAAATGCTTTTGTGAGAAATACTTGGAAACATCACGGCTTTGTTACAATGTTTGTTTGTTTGTTTGTTTTTGGAATTTTATCTAACTAAGAGTTTTGCTGTTTTCTTCTTGTCTATTTGGAATCTCAAAAAATGAAATTCGATTAAAAAAAACTCATTTTCGACACGTTTTTGAAACAAAATCTTTTGTTCGAAACAAAAAGATTTGCTTTTTGAAGGCAAAACTTTTTTTATTCGCCATTCTCACTTTCACTGCAAAAATTTATTTCTCTTCGAACAAAAGATATAAATAAATAATAAAAAAACTTTAAGCGAAAAACAGATTTCAAACTCTGAATATTTATGTCCTGAAGTTTTTATAACATGTTATACTCGTCTTTCTTTTTCTATCCTCTGAATGTTATGTTATAAAATCTTTAGCAATGTATGTCCATTTTATTGTTTTAAACTAATAATATAATCTTCAGATATATTTAAAATTAAGTCGTATGTTAATTCATTAATTATAAACACTAGTTTAATAGGGTATTTTGTTTTATATCTCATGCGAATGAGTTTGAGGAAAAGTTAAAATTTCAAACCAAATTTTTATTCCCTCTACCTTATTAACAGTAAATATAAATAAGTAGATAATATTTTTATTTTAAACAATTTTAAGCACAATTTTAATTTATACAATTTTTATAAAATAAAGATACCAGCTGCAAATATTTTATACTTTAAAATTTGTTTGTGTAATAGTAAATAGTATATTGTAACAAAAATATATGAAAATTATTTAATATATAATAATATTAAAATGATAGAATATATGTATAAAAGTATTTATTTTCAATTTTTCAAAGAAATAAAAGAGGTTAAAAAAACTAAAGACAATTCATTGCACTATCAAATTAGTTTGTTCTAAAAATATATCAAGAATCAAGTCGAATATAAATGAAACTATTTGAATGCATCACACAAGGGAAAAAAACAGCCTTGCCATTGCAATTGCTTCTTTTCTCTTGGTTTCTTGTAAACTTAGGTAGTAGCATCAAACGATAGTCAAAACTAACACTGAGACAAAAGCCCAAAATTATATATTAACCTTCAAAAATGATCGACAAGTATTAAAATTTGCTACTTAAATATTCTTAAAAACATAGAAAGTATTTTGTCGCTCTAAAAAATTTATTTACCCGACACATAGGAATAACAATCATCTACTGAATTGTAAAATCATTCGAAATTTAAACCTAAACCTTTGAAATTTAAATAAGTTTTCCTGTTATGTTACCCATAAAGATTTGAAAAGTTTATTTCTATTTGTTTTAAAATTTAAATAAATACAATGTTTCTTTTGGTGAAATATAAAAATATATATGGGATAAAAAAGAAATTTCAAAGAATTTTAGAATAAAATAAGATAAAATAATATAAGAACATCTATCGAATAATAATAAAATTTTGGGTCGAAACGTTTTTAAACTATTTAAACTGCAATTTAGTTGCATTTATATTAAACATTTTGACTATTTTTAAAATGCTCGTTTTGTTTCAAATGCATTGCCTAATATATAAGATATATATTAGAATAAGATATATATCTGAATAAAAGATATTATTGTATTTTCCTTACGAAATAAATTTGAAAATATTTAAAAATAATCATTTACATTATTTTAAACGTGCAATATTTTTAAAATGTATTCAAAAATTAAATACATCATTTAATATGGTTTTTAATTTTTTTTATATTTTCTTATTGCTCTGTAAATGGTAGGTATATCTTAGGTGAATACTTATTAAATAAAACAACAATGTAATTAACAATTGTATGTTAAATTGAATTACAATTGGAAAGAAAATTAAAAATTCTTGTTTTAAGTTGTATACTCAATTATTTTGACTAAAATAAAAATACTTCTAAAAAGTCACAAAAACTACCCAAAAAAAGATATATATATATATAATAGCTACAATTTTCAATTACTTATATTATTGCAAGACTTAGATATTCAGTAATTGAAGTTCAAAACATAAAAAGCTACTAAATTTTACATATGAATAAATTATTTACTTAGGTATTTGTTGCCGTTATAAATATTATTTTTATTTAAAATTTCTTTCATTTGAATTGTTTACTAAATTATATTTACGAAGTAAGTGATATATACATTTTCTTTTACTAATTATATTAATATCTTAAGAGATCAATTTTTTTGCCCAAAATGTTTTAAAAAAGGTACATTTTTTATTGCATTTAACTAAGCTTAATACTTGACAGAATACGAAAATAGAAAAATTGTATTTTATTTTTACACTATTTTTTATTTTAGAATTGTGGAACACAAAAATCCTTAAATGTTTGCTTTTTATAAGTACACTTTGCATGCTATGAAGAATGTTTTATATACTTTAAAAGAATTTCTTATACCTACAAAAAATTTCTTTTTCAAATGGTTGAGGATTGTGTGTGTGTGTGAATATATATATATATACACACACCATTTGAAGCATGGTGTAATACTGTCTTACATGGCAATGGGTACAGAGATAATATCCACTTGTTTGGATCATCTTTCCATTTTCATTCCTTCTCAAGAAACAAATTGCACATTACCTTGAAATTCCTGTCCTTTTTTGAATATTTTCAAGAATCTAAATTCCTGCCTTCAGTGAAAAATTTCCAACTTCACAGCAAAGGAAATCTCAGACGAAAATCATTTCAGTATCATGGGCAAATTGTATCTCTTCAAAACACTAACACTAGTAATATCAATATAAGAATTTAAAAAATGTGTAACTCAAAGATAGAAAGAAGAAAATATCAGTGCCCGTACAGCGTACGGGAAAACCATTTAAGGGTTTCGGTAGCCTGTATAGTGCACAGACAAACCAGTTGAAGAATTAACTTAAAGTTTTTTATAGTCTTTAAAATTAATAAATAATAATCAAACGTAGAAATCAAAATCCACTTCACCAAGACTTAATCTCAATTTTTACAAATAAAATTTCGAATGATATTACTTTTGTTTTTCAACAAAATGAACTATTACAGAAGCACAAAATTAATCAACCAGAATCGGATTACATTTAAAATTTAATTATAAAACAAATCGGATACTTATTTTCAAATAAACCTAATTACACCTACCCAAAATCATATTAATCATTCTCCATTGTGACGGCTTGAATGAAATATGCGCCGCACGTTCTTTTAAAATATCCTATTTGTTGTAGAAATCAAACTACAAATTCCTATTCTTCACAAACATACTTTGATTTGGCCTTTTCAAATTCTCATTCTAATCCGACAAATCCACACATCTTCAGATACATGGATTTTCCATTACCTTCTAACAGAAAACCATTAATTAAATCGATGATGTGAACAATCGATTACTTTACCCGAAGGCTTTAATCGATTTGCCTAGTGTGGTTAGGTTCTGGAAGTGGGATAATGGGAAGTCATGGCTCCCTATCACCGAAATAGCTCCCTACAGACTCTTTAGATTTAATATAGTACTTGCTACTGTAGTAAAGAAAAAAAATAGACATCCCACTGGTTGACTATAGAAAGCCATAAACGACGTTTTTGGATTAACACGCTAGCAGAAATGTTAATTTTTTTCCTGACAAAATTCTTTAGTATGGAAGTTTCTATTTTTTCTTCCACTTTTTTGTGGATTAGCTTCACGAAAATTTAAAAAAAAATAGGACTCGTATTTTTAATTATGTTTAAGATATCCAAATACTTTCGGAATTGTGATTCTGCAAAAGCGCACAAAAGAATATTTTTTTAACATTTAGTGTCACCTAGATTAGAATACACGCATAAAATTGTTTTAAGAGTATTATTACAATAAAAAGTTATTCAAATGCAATATTTTGGCTAAAAAATGTTGAACACAGAATTACCTATTTCCAAAACATATTATTATCGAAGCATTTTTCGTAAAAGAAGATTGCACTGTAAACAAATAATTTTTATGTAAATTTTTTGCCAAAAAATTACATTTAAATAATTTTTTATTGTAATAACATTCTTGTAATTTCTGTTGTATTAATATTCTTCAAACAATTTTTTTTGCGTGTATTCTAATCTAAGTGACACTAAATATTAAAAAATATATTCGCTTGTACGCTTTTGCTTAATCAAGGTTCCGAACGTAGTAGAATATCTTAAAATCAAAATAAGCATATCATTTTTGATTCGGTACTTATAATTAGTTTTGAAAAAACAAAAATATTGATAAATATTAAAGAGTTATTTTGCCTTTCCTTCAGCCATTTATGTCAATAAAACAATGCACAATTTTATCTAACATTTCTGTAGAAATTTTTTTTTTAATTCCTTTCGTTAATAAACTAAAATAAGGTATTAATATTGAATTGTAAAAAATTATTAAATTAATTAGTTCATTTCTTAATTTTAATGTCATTAAAAATCCGAAACAGATGACAAATTCAGAATATTTAAACGAATGTTAAAATATTTAATACGCTTACGTATAAAAAGTTCAAAAAAATAAATTATAAGTTCCGCATTAGTTGACAATTTAAAAACGAAAAATGAATCAATTTTACCCCTTTTATATCTTTTTACGCTAGTTTGTATAAAACGTTAATTGTATTTTAATATTTCCTCTTGATTTTATATATTAATAATGCAAATTTATCATAAATATTAATATTTTACGCATTTTCAGTTTATTATCAGAAATAAAAACGAACAGAAACCATGGAAAATGCATTCTTCATAAAAACCTTCCGTTGTCTTCCTTTTGTTTTAATTTTTCGAGCAATTAATGGACGTACATTCCTCAAATCATCACAAAACTTTGATTTGGTTTTTTTTTTTTTTGTATTTATTAATTATGATTTTCAAACCAGTATTGGAAAAGTAAGCAAAGCGTTGGCTCACTGAGACCAAATTAACGAAAATTTATTGTGAGAGAGAGTTGAAGAAAAAGTTATAATAGCGTCGAAATATAAAGCTGCGCGAAGTCTATTGGTGACAGACCTCGTAATTTTGAGCCATTTAAGCTGGCATCCTCCTCTCCTAGCTTCCACACCACACCAACTTTATGCGGTGAGTCTTCAGCGGCACTAGACTCGAACTCATGACATGCCAGCCCTGAGCCTGTGACCTCGGAAAATTTTCTGTACAAATACACATATAAATAAATACTCTGGGAATATTTGTGTGTGTTTCCATTAGACACCTCTCTCTCCCTTTATAATCAGTTCTTATTATTCACTAAATATAACGTATGACTCAGTTTGTAAGTACAAATCATAGTTGGTTTCTTCGAAAAATTTTTATTTTGTAAATAAAATTTCGAACAGTGAAATCAATGAACAGCGTGTTTTACACTTTTTCAAATACCCTTACTGAATATATCACTGCCTTGAAAATAATGTATTAAGGTTTGGCAAAAGTATTTGACGGCTAAATTTACAATTCCGGTTAAGGAATTGGCAAGATAAGCAACTAAACAGATTTACCTTGTGATGCATGGATTTACTTTTTGAATAAAATAAACCATCTTGACTGAAAGAAAATTGGTTTTTTATCGAACACGCTTCCTGGATTTTTGCCAAGAAACTACTCCTTTATTCAAATATTAAATTTAAGCACTATTTCATCTCACTAGTACTTCCGCGAACAGGATTTAGTGCAAGGAATAACAAATTGCTTAAAGAGAAATTTTGTCTCGTTGAACATTTAATGCTCTTTTTTTTCAAAGTAACTAATTTTGTTCTGGGTCTTGTTGTCCAGAAAGGAATTGTTTTTCATTAATCTTTTTGAAAAATGAAAATAAAGGAATATAAAGTATTCGGTCTTTAATTTTTGAGGGGGGAAATGTATATGTAATATAACATACAGTTTCAACAAGTAAGGAAGAAGCTTCATGATATATCTATGGTGTTTATTTAAAATGTTTGCAAACATCTATACAATTATTTTTATATGTTGTGTTCCAAATACTATTAATTTTTAAATACTAATTAATTATTTTGCAAGTTGAGGCTCTTCTCAAGGAATCTGCTTTAAAATATAGCTTTTTCCTCACTTACATTTAGTCAGTGTTAAAAACATTCTCGGTTACTCTTGAGAATATAAGTATAAAAGTTTAACAGCTACTGCTCTACAGGAAATAAATTGTGTTGCTTTATTGTGATTTTTTAGTAAAATTAATTTTTTTAGTAATGCAATTATTAATTGGCATTATATAAATTACACCCTGGAGGGCCCTGACCACTCCCACAAAATTGGGGGGTAAAACCGATAAAAATGGTACTGTTACCTTCAAGGTGCTCAAAGCTACAGCTAACGACAGGCATAAACCTTTAACCCTTTGCTACGATGAATTTCGTGGGCGTCGATCTGACACCGTCAGTGAGTGAATACTGTTCAGCTACACGAGGGCTTTTAGGGACGGTCCGCGTAATTCTGAACCATGGTCAAGTGACGCGGACGACACCTGAACTGGCACCCCCTCTCCTAACTACCACACCACACCAACGGGAGGACGTTTGAGCTCTCGACAGATTTAACGTGCATCGCTCCCCTACACGGCGGGTCTTCTGTGGTACTGGGATCGAACTCATGAGATGCTAGCCACGATCCGATGCTTAGACCACTTGGCTACCACAGCCACCTGACACCGTCAGACAGTTGGCATTAGAATCAATATCAACTACATAAAATGCTATTTTGCTTAAACCGGTTTTATCTTAATGTCACTATCGGTACAAAATATTTTAATTCAATTTCTAATTCGTACATAATTTAAAATTTTTTTTTTATTCTGTGTGTTTACGTAATGCTGGATCCTATATGCACTGTATTTGTGATAATAAAAGGAAAATGAAATTTAAAAAAAAGAATCCTCCGTATAAAGTAGATATATAAAGTTTTCAGTTTGATAAAAATTAATGATTTCTGCTTGTTGATTTTAAAATAAGCATTAAGGTTTTCGTGCAGGATTGTATGCATTTCCTTTTATATTATATATTTTGCCCTCATATTGAATATTAAAATGATATTAAATCTGTAAACTGAAGGCAATTTTAATCTAGAATTCCAAATTCTATTTATTTGTTCTTTAATTTTATTATTTGGAATTGATTTAAATCACCACCACACAAAATGTGATGGGTACACAAAGAATAATAAATTATTTAAGATAAAAGGGGTTTTTGCTTCAAAAAATATAAGGTATTTTTTTATACATTCAATTCTCAAGTATAAATGTTATAAATTCAAATATATAATTTAGTATCTCCGAAAAAATCAAAGTTTCCATAGTACAGCCGGATTATCATAATTGAACTCTTATTTTATGATAGACAAATATATTTAATAATTTATCATCTATATAATTTTTTTTAAAAAATGTTTTTATTTTCTGAAATTATAAAATAATACTTTTTTGTTATAAAACATATAACATAATGCTTTTATCGTAACTAGAAATAGAAATTAATTATGATTTCAGAATTTTGAAGTCATTTTTAAAAATAACATAATAAATAACATAAACACATTCTGAAATTCTCACGTCTTTTCAAGTTTCTTTTTCTTAAAAAAGATATTCAATTTATTCTCATATATAAAACTTTCCGTATTTGCATTATCGAAACAACTCTATACCTGCTGACCTACTTTTAGAATTCTTTTATAAATGTTTTAACAATAATATTTATGCATCAGTGGGAAAACTCAGAGACTTATTGAAAAGAAATTCCGCTAGCATTCTTAAAAACCACCCTATCGCACCTGCTTCTAAATTAAAGTTGCATAAAACTTGGAAAAATGCTCGTAAAAGTCATACAAACCTCTACTCAAATCTAAGGGATAAAATTTTGATACTGCGTACGACGAAAAAGACCGGCTCTTAACTTAACCACACTAGAAGAAAGAAACCATTTTCAGTTAATAAAAGTCTGGAGGCAAGCAAACGCCGATTTCAAGAGGCCGAAGTTGTTCTAAAACATGAGATTCTAAAATACTTTTTTATTGCGATCCATACAAACATACATAACATTGCAGTCATAAAAACATATCCCTGTCCGAGCATATTACTTTTGTTACTCTTTTCTAGCAGTAATGAATAGCTTTGCAACACAAAGCCATTAAATTCTGAGAATTCTTCGATGATCGTGTAAACTTTTTTCGTCTTTCCTGTCCATTTATTTTCATGGGTAGGTTTTATAATGATTCCAACTTATTAAGACGGAGTCATAAACTTGCAAAAATATTTCAAAAGGAACCTTACCTAGCTTTTTTTATGTTGTTGTTTTTCTAATAGATATTTACAGTCAGTAGTTAGTGTTTCGTTCCAAAAAGCTTTAAGTACCTGAGACATGTTTTGACATGAAAATATTTTAATGTGTTACAATATTTCCAACAATTTTTGAAGCATTTATAGCATTTGCTTAGAATGGAAAATCAGCTAAATTTTTTTTAAAAAACTTTTTTTTTGTCAATTAATTTACAAAAGTTAAAACATAAAATGTTAACTTGAAATTCCTCCATATATTATCTAATTTACAATTGTAATACTTTTTTTAAGAGGAGCAGTAGGTAAAAAATTTCAAAGTATTAGGCATAATAGAAAAAAAAAGCCTTAGCATTTTAAATGAAGACAAACTAGTTCTTTTATTGAGATAAGTAAGTTTAAAGTATTGATTTGCCATAAGGATGTGGATAAAAACAAACGTAAAAACTATCATAATTCTGAATTATTTTTTTTTTTTAAGTTTACAGCTTTCAAATTTTGCGTGATTATAAAAAAGAATATAAAGAATAATTTAGGATAAAAAAATTAGATTTGATTATTTAACTGATTTTTGTCATTTGAATCACCCTTAAATCAGGTGCAATAAATGCAAAAATATGTGGCAACCATTACTGTTAAATACAGTAAAAATCGTTTAACACGAAACTGAGGGGGACTGAAATATTTTTTCGTGACAAAAGATATAGCAAAAAAATAAAAACATATATTCAAAAAAATTAAGTATATTAAAGCACATTTTATACATAGATATGTATATATGCATGTATTTTATAAAAATCAGTGAAGTAAATATATTCACAAGAATTTACTGAAATTTAATACAGATTGTTCAATTTTTTTGTGAAGACAAAGCATTTATTGAGTTTTTGGAAAATAATCTGATATTTCTCTTTCCACTGCTTTTTTTTACTACCAAAGGGTTTACAAATTGTTCAATGTTGTCTATTTTGTTATTCATTTAACCTATGGAATGTGCGTCTAAGTAACTGTGCATACTTTTTTATAATGTTCCTCATTTCTGATGTTTTTCTGTGGCGTTTCCAGGGGTGGAGGATGAATGTAGTTTAGGTAAACAAAATTGGCACGTTTCATAGGCTACTCTGAGGGTATTTCAAAGTCTAATTAGCCTCCTATCTAAGAAATATGGGAAAACCACCTCTCTTTCATTTCATAGCCCCACGTAAATCTCGCCTGCGTGGCTGGTGTTTTCCGTATTTTGTTCATTCCTAGAAGGGAAATCTTTTCGTGTAAAGCAATTTTCGTTTCGTGTTAGGAGGGAAATAAATTCATGAAAATGCATCGTAATTTTTCGGGACCGTTGCATTAATTCGTTTTAACCGATATTTCGTCTCAAGCGTTTTCACGTTAAGCGAATTGAACTATATATACGCACTCTCCCAAAATTTTAGCAATTGTTTTGAAATGTAAATGAATAAATAATATATGTATGATTAAAATTTAAAGTTAACTGGCTGTTAATATTTGATAATTAATTATGAAATACAATGAACAGAAGAGTTTGATTTTTAATCAGAGCGTAAATTACGAGGATGTAATTACTTCAATAATTTCAGGGACTATAATAACACAAATAAAACATTTATGTTCAGCAATGAATTTCTATTAATAAAATCGTATTATTTTATAGCGTTTATTTTTGTATAATCTTATAGTTATACTGTATTTTATATTATTTTTATATCTACGCATGTTCTACGTTAAATGTGGATTTAAAATATGGATTTTAAGGAAATATTTGTCACGTTGATTAAAACATTTCACATGATAAAGTAAGATAACCAATACATATTTCAAATCAGTACAACAAATTAGGGTACTTACGTATTATCACAACAATGCCATCGCTGAAGATAACTCGACAAGTTGTCACCCCCAATTTCGCATGTGTCGTACGCAATGAACTGGCAACCATGTGCTTCGTTTCATATAATGTCGCCAATACGGTTGAGGTAATACGTAGATACCCAAATGTGTTTCTAAATTGTTTATGATTGAATAAAGCTCAAACACATACCCGCAGAAAGAAGTTGTACATTTTATTGAATTATTAAAGCTTTATATATACATATATGTGCGCGTGTGTGTGTGTAATAATTACTTTTAATTTCTTCAAACAACTTTTTAATTTACAATGGTTCAGGCCTTCAGGACTCGCACGTAAATTACTAATAGCTACCTACCTTACGGGAATTTATCGAATGATATATTTCCACCAATAAACAAGCTCCATCCATTGAGGTCATTTGAGTTGTACTTCCGTTTGCAGCTTCGTATAAAAACCGAGATACTGGTAAATCCGCTCACTTTGTCTTAAATATGTGAACGTCGCTGCAGCTTATTGTAACTGTGTTAATCATCGTTGTTCAGATGTGTATATTTGTGTGTGTTTAATGTACAATAAACAGGATTACCTAACTACCAACGACTGCGTCCTCAATAATATCAATAATAATTCAATATGATCAACCTTAAGTAAAGCATTACCAATTACTGTGAGTATGTCATATATACCTGCTTAGCTATGAAATTTATGTTGCATAAAATCCTTATATTTCACTGGGAAATTAATTCTTCATACCTTTTTAAAACATTTAATCTACCCATCATGTTTGATAAATTTAGCATGTATCGGCCCCTTTACACAGCAGGACTTAAGTGGCACAATAACTCAAACCCATGGCTCGATGATACTGGCCCCCAGTCCATGACCATGACTATGACCACTCGGCTACCGTGGTGAGCAGATGGTTCAATGCAGTTACACAGTCTTCTTTACAACAAATTTATCTTTTCTACTTTTAAATGTTTTAAATTTAACAATTGCTAAAATATAACTTGGTACTTACTTATTATCGCAATCGTATCGGTGACATTATCTGAAACGAAGTACATGGTTGCCAAATCAGCGCGTACGACTCATGCCAAATCTGGGTTGCTAACTTGGCGAGTTATCTTGAGAATTTGGCATTGATGCGATAGTACGTAAGTACTAATAAATTTATCCGTTCATTTTAAGGACAAACCTTTTATTGAAATTTGAAAATGTTACAGACCACATAATCATCTTTTCATAAAGAACGTGTTATTTAAATAATTACATGTTTCTAATAAACGAAGCTTTCGATATCTCGTTACAAATGACGCACATTAAAATGGAAATACTTTCTTTAAATTATTTTCCATTTTTAGGCTATTCAAATACTCTTATTTTTCAGTTATCTTTAAACAAGTTGTATTGAAAAGTTTAAGATCTTTACACGGAGAATTAAAAATTATTTATTCCTTACATTTTATCTTTTTATAAAAAAAAATGTGAAAATTTAATTTGTTTTAGTTAAAAGAGTTTTTATTTAATTTTTTTTAAACTTTTGAAATTATTTGCACATAAATGGGGTGCAGATTCGTTTATAAAAATTGAGTTGTAGCATTATCTCTCATGATTTCTTATAAAATCATCAGTACATGGCGCGAAAAACATATTTGTTTATTTAGAAACTTACATTTATTTTTCAAGAATTTTCTTTAATGATATTAATCGTTAAAAAAAGAATAATTTGGAAAGCTTTTTTTTTTATCCTTCATATTTTACTTACTGCAGATTCAGAAACAAAAGATCATAATCACCTAATTTTACTTACAACAAAAGGAAGAAAAATACCTTACTCAATTATAATTAACTCTGACAAATATGCTATCTAAATATAGAAAAAGTAAGTAGTTAAAAAAAGTACGGTTTGAAACTTTCTGAGAAAATTGCCATCATAATTGGCTCTTAATTATAACTGATGATTTTTCAGAGCAAATTACACGTTTAAATATTTCCAAAATCCATAAAAATATCCAAACATAAAAAAACACCTTAAACATCAAATTACACTCCATTCAAAATGTCTTTCATCTTGAAACGGCCTATGACCTTTCTTATGCGAAATGTGAGCCTCACACTTGGTAAAACGAGAAGACGTTGGCTACCAAACGCTTCCTCGCTGTTGTGCAGACGTAAAATATTCAAGCCCAGTGACGTCATAAGAGGCGAAAGACGCTAACCAACGAAACTACGGAGCAAGTCAGCATTTAGACTCAAAACGCTCTACCTTTATTGTATTTGAGCCCATAGCGATTAGTGGAGGCTCACAATCCGCAATCGCTCCGAAAAAACAGAAATTCTTTCGCCCTCTCAGTATCACTAAGCTTTTTTTTTCTGTTTGTTTTTGGCTTTTTTTTATTATTTTGTTTGTTCTTTTTTTTAACTTTACTTCGGAGCTTACGTGATGGCTTAGAAACGTTAATAAAATCTAAAGCTTTAGACTGGTCGATAGATATTTATAGGATTGTGTTCCTCGTGTTGTATGTCCACTCTATCTTTTTCGCTTTCCTCTACGTTGGAGAATAAACTTAATGATTATCTTTCTAGACTCAAAACGAATTGCTTACCGAGAAGCTTTTTTTGTTGCAATATTATGTTTTTATTTTCTTTCAGAAGAAAACTTTTGTAAAAATGTTCTTTTTCATCCAAACGATTTTGGAAGAGAGCATTATTTTTTTACGGTGGCTGAAAAAGAGAATAATAATAAATAGTTAACTCTTACAAAAGATACAGATACAAAGATATTTCTGGGCATTAGCAATAAAATTTTATAAGGTGTATTTTTGAAGGTTTAAAACGTATATTCTACCCCGTTTTGGTGAAAAATGTCCAATTACAATAATAAAGGAGTCCGTATTAAAGAATATTGGTTTTAAATGAATATTTTAAAAACCTTATTTATTCTAATCTAAATTGCCATCGGTTCTAAGCTCCACCCCAAGTTCTCTGTGCGTTGTTGTGAATAAATAAAAAATACTGTAAAAAAGCTTATCGATATCCGATATTTTAGAAATTAAAAAAAAAATTTAAACTAGAGCTGAAAGGAAATGAATAATTAATTTATATTTATCAGTGTCAAAATAACACTAACATATAATTGTTCTAACCGACATCATGCTCAATTTCCTACATCCAACGAATTTTTTCACCTTTGATTCCAACCCGTAACCGATTTTTAGTTGTATTAACATTGGAAAAAAGCACGGCTTAGATTAGAATAAATACAGTATATTTGTTGATTGATTTTTTGATGTCGCATCTAGAAGCAATATTGTGGTTATTTGAGCGTGGATCTCATAATTGTAAACCACAATTAAGTAATGAGGATGCAACTTAATTACAACACCATGAAAATATAACGACTTTCAGACCAGATATATTTCAGCAATTCTTTACACGATGAGTCTTAAGTGGCATCAAGACTCAAACCCATAATTCGATTAAATAACACTAACCACGAGTTTATGACTATATTTAAAATATGAGTCAATGATGAACGAAAAAATGTTTTCAGTTCAAAAAACTCTGATGAAATTTAAGTAAAATGGTGCATTTTTAAAAAAATTATATAGTAGTTCAAAAACTTTTTTAGCTTTAATAATATAAAGCACTATACTGCTTGTGTTTGTTTCTAAAATTTATTATTATGAAATTTATAATTTCATTAATGTCACCTTGTTAAAATGCCTCAAGTTTATTTTATATTTTCTTATAAATCATTCGGTAATTGTTATAATTTAATTAAAGTATTATATATATGTAAATTTGTTTTTTATATTTACCTTATAACTCCTTCTGTAACTGATTAAATACAGAATTTTTGATAGAGAGTAATTTGATCGATTTTTTTAAAGTGGAACTTTGAAGCCCTATGAGGACAATTGCCGACGAACCTCGTTATTTGGAACTATGTTATAGTGATGAGGAAGACACTTGGACTAGAATCCAGAGAATAATGGATGGGATAAATAAAAATTGGATTTTATTTGATCTAAAACAATCAAGAAAAATAATTGAGAACAAATAATTCTTTACATCATACAAAGAACCACGAACAAAAATTCACAATGTACACTTTACGTTTTGTTATCGAACTTTTTGTTCAGTATTTGTTTTTAACAACTTAAAGCAAAGAGAACTTCTTAAAAGGTGTTCTAAATTGCAAAATTTCTGATGAATTATAGATTTTATATTATGAATTTGTACATTTTATTACATTTTGCAAACATTATTTTTCATATGATAATTGTCATTTAGCCATCGTGATTAATGTGTTTAAAAATTTAAGAAGTTGCATGTGTAAATTTTTTAAAGAACCATATATTATCTTAGAATATTGTACATATTGTCTTAATAATTTTCTTTAGCAAGTTTTTAAGAGCTTTCTTCATTAAAAATTTGCATCAGATGATTAAAAGGCCTGATTCAGGTAGGCAGAGTTTATAGCGACAAGATTAGGGAAAAAATAAATAATCGTGACAACATTTTTATTGGTTCTTTCTAACACTAAGACGGCATTTCTATGCAAAAAAAAAATGAAAAATTCAGAAAAAAGCTTTCAGAGTAAATTTATTTGTATTTAGAATTTATACAATACTAGTTTTCTATTTAAATGTCAAATGCCCTTGATCCATCATTGTTTAAAACCACCCACGCTTAATAAAGTTAACTTTTTAAAAATCTTTTTTAAAAAATTCTAAGATTCTATATCACTTTAAAGCTTCTTTTCCTCAACAACTTAATTTCTCAAACACTTAAAATAAACTCAAAATTTTAAGAAATCTCAAAATAGCATTCTGCAATGAGCAATATGAGTAGGCGAAGATATTCAAAAACATTTGCTCTACAGAAATATAAAAAAAACTCAGAAATATTTTAAGTGTGGCAAGGCGTTTTCGGTAGTAAAATATATATCTTAAGATTTTAAGACAATATATTAAATAGTCTCTTTACTCTTCTTTTCCATGCAGAATTTTTTACAAAGAAAAAAAATAGCATTCAAATGAATATATCTAATTTAATTTATTTCGGTGTGAAAGCCTTCATAGTCAATAAGGTTATAAAATTCCCAGAAAATAAAAATGTATTTAAAATATATTTATCAATATACGTCAATAATTATTATGTTAAACCATCGTATTGCTCTAAAAATTATTTATTAATTCAAAATATAATAGTTGCTAAGACATGAAATGTGAACAATAATTGAAATGTGTGTGTGTGTGCATACTTAAATTTAGTAAAAAAGAAATATATCTGAGATCTTTCAAATAAACTCTTTTGATCTCTACCTCTTAAATAATCGTATTAAATTCAGGAATTGTAAAAAGAAATAAATTAATTGCAATAGAAATGTAATAATTGAAAAATGCTTTTTGGATGTGTTAAATATACTTATAGTATATTGACACATCTTATACTTTTTTTCTTTTTCATTATAAAGTCAATTCTGTACATAAGTTTCCTTAGATATTTAGTTTCCTTACATTTTTTAATTGTTATTTTCCAAAATTTCAACTTAAGTTTATTATTTGAATTTCTGAAATAGAAAAGGCTCCAGTAATATTGTTTTAATTATACCGTGTTCAACTAAAGACTCATCGTATATTGGAACTGAAGCATGTTCAATCTGTAAGGCTTTTTGGCGTGGTGTGGAGTTTTAGAGAGTGAAATTCCATCACAGATATTGTCTCTCCATGGCTTTAAGTTGCAAAATCCATTGACAAAGTTTGTTGTCCTTCTGGAAAACTTTATGCACTCTACAAAGTTGTTTCAAAGTTAAAAACTCTTCTTCTTGCTCATTATCTCTTATAATACTTATTCAGTGAAGATATTACGGGGTTAGTGACATATGAAATATTATATGCAGGCGTATTTTACAAATTCGTTTAAATAATACATAAAAAGCTGTTTCTTTAAAATCAACCAGACCGAAAACAGAACTCTAGACAAACTGAAAGCTGCAAATGCATTTTATTTCATTTTTTTAAGAGAAAACCTAATAATTTACAAAAAAAAAAATAATCATGGTTTATTTACATTCTGTGCAAACCAGGCGCTTTTCTTCTGTACATACATGTCGTAAATCATTCTCCCTAAATATCTACAAAATTACGTTTCTTTTGACTGACTCCCCTCAGAATGAAAAGGGGTGAAAATTAATTACCGACATCCCTTTTCTCCACTTTAACCCGCATTCAAGCGCTACAAACATTTTAAAAATACAGAAGTTGGATAAAGCCATTAAGCAAGGAAGAAACTTGCTACCTCATTAAATTAGAAAGAAGTTTATCTAACAAGGCACTGAAAGTTAACATTAATTTACTTAATGACTAAAGGAGTTGATCTTTTGGGAGGGTCTAATAGGGAAGACGTCCCCGACGATATTACAGCTACAATAAATGAAAGAAAATTTTCCTTTTTGATGATCACCTATGCCCTTATGAAAAATTATTATTCGCAGTTTTTGAAATTCCAGTATAAAAAAACTTTGCACTGATTACATTTTGTGTAATTCATAACTTCAATCTATTTCTAAGATTTGAAACATTGTACTTGATGTGATAAAGATATGGATGTGGAAAGTATGAATTATATAAAGTGTCTTATATACTGTTAAGAATCCATCTAATTTTAAATTAGCATTTCTCACAAACTGGGGGGTGCGCCTCCTTAGAGGGGTCGTCAATGGATATCAAAAGATTATTTAAAGAAATTATTAACTTACTTGAAGTAAACAAACAAAATACATTCTAAAATAATAAAAAATAAAATGCACACATTTACATTGATATAGTAGAAATATAAATGTATCAGAACTGCAAATGTATTTTGTAATTAAATTAACAATACGAAGTTAAGAGCAAATTTAATAATTACTAGTGACCCTATGGGCTTGTCATATATAAAATTATATACAAAAGTTAACACTTGTCTTGATACTTTGTACGGTTTATAAGTAATCCCTTTTACTGTCGATTAAAAGCTACACGTTTCGCTCCCGAATGCCACCGTTCTTCATTTAGGCGCACGCATGAGATATATTAGGGAGGGGAAAGGAATAATTAGCAAATGCTCTGAAATAAGTAAAGCCTTCGCAAACACTGACAAGGTCTTTTTATTGTATTTCAAAGAATTCGGAAAATAATTTTATGGATAACAATGCACAGAAAAGATCTTACCTTGGAAAGACGTATATATACGTCTGGGACAGTCAATGCTTTACCTGTGCAAGACATTTATATAAGCCGGTGGCACTTAAAGGATTCAAGTCGTATTGTAGCTTTAGCGTCAAAGTACAATATTAATGAATTCAATACATTGTTATCGCATGGAAGGGGGCGAATATTGGGTCGCAAATATTGCAAGTTGGAGAAGCACTGTTTTAAATGTATGTTCGTATATCTTTGAAAGTAAATATACCTTAGAACGGCGGTTCTAAAACGTTCAATCAACATGCATCAGCCTGATATCGCAGACCACCAAGATTGTGAACATCCCTTTCTGCCTTCCAACACATGTCTGAGTGATTTAAAGATTCCTCAATAATCTTAAGACTGCTACGCTACTTATGCAGACTTTTTAAGGCTTCTTTTTTCCTTACAGAAAACTAAAGACATCTAATTATAAAATATTGCTTTGTAGTAATGTCTATGTAGTTGTTAACAAAAAAAAATTAATATTCTTGGTCGGCATACATTTCCTAGTAGAGTATTTTTATTGGGGGCAATTTGGTGATGGATGGTACATCTTTCAATTTTTCTAGCCTTTCAGAGTCTGTAAAAGAACGAAATCTCAACATTAAATAACAACCCTTTGCGGACCCCCTCGAAATGCACTGGGGATCCCCGGGGGTCCGCTGACCACAGTTTAGGAAACGCTGCCTTAGAAGGTGTATAACATTGATTACATTTTGTTTAATTCATAACTTCTTTGTGTTTCCAAGATTTGAAGCATTTTACTTGATGCGAAACAGAAAGGAAAACATGGAAAAAATTATTTATGCAAAGCGTCTCATATATAGTTAAAAGAATGTAATCTAATTTCAAATATATATATATATATATATATCTTTGAAAGTAAATATATACGATACTGATAAACAATTGTTTATCAAAAGCCTATTTACTCCATACGTGTAAATATTGATGAACATATACAAACTTCTATATTCAAATGTAAAGGAATGAAATACATTTCGATAAGCCATTCAATTTCATAAAGGAATTATATTCTTTCAATGATTAAGCTCAAAGCAATATATTGCATTTCAATGTTCAATAACAAATGAATAAAATGCGTTTGTAAATTTAAACGTAGTTGAGTAGAATGTGTTATGATATTCAAATATAGTAAACAGAATGCATTTCAATATTCAAAAATTAATGATAAGTATGAATTTTAATATTCAAAAATATATCTAAACAGAATAGATTTAGAAACAAATGATTCATCAAATAATGTTTTCATTTTCTATAACAAAAAATGCTTTTTTGAGTAATTAAATGAAACGGCTTATTTCTAAATTATTAAAAATGGAAAAATTAAATTTATCATTTGCCCCTAAATATTTTTTACTCCTTATTGTAAGAAATACTGCTCTTATAAATAATGATCCTATATAGTAATATTCTTTTTATACATCCACTTCAGAAGCAAATAATGTAATAGGTTTCTAATGGACATTTTGCATATATGTTAAAGATGATGAATATAGATTAAATTCATGAATTGTACGGATATTCTTAACGAAAAATGACTTAATAATCGTGAAATTATAAAAATCATCATAAGCAAATCATAACAATTACCTGTTATTACACAGCTTGAAACCAACAAACTGAAAAAAATGACTCAATATTTTGATTTTCATATTTTTTTATTACACATATGAAAATTATAGCAGATAAAATAGTATCTTTGGCGAATAAAAATAATTCTAATATACATAATAAACAATTTATTACGGTGCAAACTAAGCATTTACTAATCACAGATGATCACGAGTTTTACGACGTAAACCTCTGGAACAAAAGTGTGTTAATGTTAATTACCCACTTAAGTGATCTTGAAAGAGAAACATGTAATTACACAACATAGAGTGAGGATTAAGGCTAATGATAAAATTGTGAGGAGCAGTATGTTAATGAGATTCTCATAAATCATTTGTTTAAGTATAAATAATGTACATGTATATTGAACTAACCACTGGCCTAAAATTTATATATCTTTTTGATTACAATTTTTAGGTAAGAAGATTTAAAATGGTGAAATTCATTGAAACAATTGCTGGATACATTGCTCACTATTTTTAATTTACAATTCATAGTCATTATAATATTGCAAGAAATTCAGCGAATTTCTATGAATACTTTATAAAAATTTTAATAGAAACTTTTTACATTTTGAACATTTAAGTAATTTTAATTTATGTATTCACATCACTTTAAATTTCAAAGGCTGTCATAATATTAAAAAATAATTTATAATTTTAAACGTTTGATTAGAATTAGTTTAGAAAAAAATACAAAGGATTATTTGATGTTTTTAGCGCGTTTTTCACAAAGTGGAATAAAAGTGCTATTAGGACGCAAATTTCGTCTTCGTCTTCGTTCCATATTTTGTCGTACCTTTTTCTCAGCCAATAAGCAACCAATTGACCTCGGGTTTTCGGCATTGGGTCGCATTTGTGCCGTAGATGAGCCGAATCATATTTAAATTTTCCCATAGTTTTCCCGAATTTTCCTACAAATTTCCTGAATTTCGCTAGTTTATAACAAAATTTTCTCAAATTTTACCCAGTAAATTTATTGTTTGCAAAAAGTTTTTTTAAAAAATCTACCTGCATTTTGGAGGAAATCTTCACAAAAAAAAGTTCAGAAAACAAGTATTTTTGCAAGTAAGATTTTTTTTTTTTTGCTTTTTTATAGTCCTGATACAGATTTGTGTCATTATTTCTTTTCAGCTCAATAGTAGTACATTTAGAAGAGTGGTACAGTACTACTTTCTGTTAGTAAAAAGTTCATTAGTTGCATTATTGTCAAATACAACATGTGAAAAACGCGCTAAAATTACTTGGCCGTGCCAATGATTGATATCTTGTTTTATAAAAAAATTAAACTATATACTTATTATTTAAAATAAAATCGATTTCATTATATCAGCGCTAAAAAAAATTTACAATCCATTTCTATCCTGTGAAGCTATAATTTCTATATTTTATGGAGAATGATTAATATTTCTATATAAACCTATATTTGCATGCAATCACGCTCATTTTTTACATATTATAAGAAAGAATGAAATAACAATTTTTAATCAACTATAAGAGAGTAAAACTATGCAGAATATAAATTTAACATTTCTCAGACTCTTTTAAGTTAAATTTAATATTCTTAGCTTACTTTTATTCAATTACAATAAATATTTCAGGAATTTTCTTACTTATTTAAATTTTTTATGTATTACGATTTTTTTATATATTTAGGTAGGGAACATATTTTATTTTTTTTTAAATCAAAGAAATCTTTTTTTTATAATTTTATAAAAAAAACAATTAAGACTTGGGGCTTTTTTGTTGTTTCCTATGAACAATTAGAAAGATTCATTCCTTCAAATTGTTCAGTTGTTAATAATGCTCAGTTCATAGCAAGTAAAATCTACATTTTACAGAAATATGCTTTAAAGGAAACTTTGATTCTCTTAATATAGTAATGATGTGCTATTTTTATTATTGTTAAGTGAACTCTTTTTGTACTTTGTACAAGATAATCCTTCGATTACTTAGTGATGAAAAAGGCAATTAAAAGTTTTATTTTTAAAATGTAATTTTTTGAAGACCCATCTAAAGAAAAATTTTATGCATGAATAAATTATTTGTTCAATTAATATATATTTTTATAAATTATTTAAAATTTACTGAAATGTAAAATTCACCAATTTTAAACAGTTTTAAACGTATATAATGATATTTTTATTATTATCTTTCGTAGTTTTATACATAATCCCTTCACACTAAGTAGAGTCGGTGCCAAGGTAATGAATTTATCAGGACTTAACATTTTTTCGTTAATTCGGGTTTATTCGTTGTATAGGGTTTCAAATAAAATACGAAACTTTCACTTTTTAACTTTTAGAAATGCTATATATTAAGCAATTACATAAAATATATATAGTTAGAAATTACATTTTTTTTATTCCACAATTAAAAATGCTATTAGTGTATTACTATGCACCAGTTATTTGGAACTTTTAAAATACTGACTAACAGTTGTTTGAAAATCCTTTTGGTTTCTATCTCGAAAGAGTTCTTTTTTCGCGACTTCGTGCGTAGAAGAAAACGCTGCGCCATTTGCATCCTGCTGCATAATGTATGTTTTCTCAGTTTCCAAACACATTGTAAAACATAGTAAGGTTTTATATGAGTTTCATTTTAATTTCTGCATCAAAATCGTTATCCATTGGCTCCGACAAATCAACAGTTTCCTGAACTTCAGTTGCACAGATAGGCAGTTCGTCATCAAATATAACATAATCGTTAAAGTCTTAAAGTGTCACGTGCGTTGTGGAGTGGGATGTAATAAGAAAGGAGTTTCCATTTCTATTCAAAACTCACACTATTAGTTGCACTCATGATTCATCTACGTATGTAAAATCTTATAACGCTCTGTGATCTTTCCCGTTGAAATTTTTCACTTGCAAGACAAAAAAATTTCTGTTCCAGATGAAATAAATCCATGTAATTTGAATGAAAAAAATCTAATTTTTTCTAACACAAACTAATACATTTGTGGCTTCGTTGAAATAATTCGTTAATTCAGGGTTTATTATTCGTTAAATAGGGGTTTTACCTTCATTTTAATCGGGAAAAGAGAAAAATTCGTTAAATAAAGGTTTGTTAAATCGGAGTTCAACAGTATTCTAAAATATCCGACTACTTGCGACAACTTTTTTTTTAATGTAGATATGGGGACTTTTTTTGTTGTTGTTGTTTTTAGATTTGTTTAGTACATTTTCAGAAAAATATGCTAAAATTAAGAATACATAGAAAAAGAAATTATTATTACTAAAATGAGAAAAAAAATATGAAAATTGACAAAAAAATTACTTAAACGCGACCCATTGTGTACCAAAAGTTTATGAACATATTTTCAATTTTTCAATTCTGATGTGTGGCTATGTTATTCGTTTTTGAAAGGACCTTCGATAAGAGATATTTTAATAGCTTACAAATTACACAAAATTGCTTAAAATAACAGTGGTTATGTTCACATAAGGGGCTGTAAATTTTGTAATAAAACAATGATTGATAAATCTGAAAATTAAAACATATATACTATTATACAGAACATACACGAAAAATTTCAGTTAATTATTTTCAAATCGGTTTTAGCAATCGCTGAATCCATTTGAGTATTTAAAAAAACATTTCGAATAAAATGCGTTCTAAAGTATGACATCTTGCTTAAAGTAGTGTCATCTGCTTTTACTAAAACACTTGTAGTTTTTGTTCTCGTGAACGGAAAATAATAAACTTGGTATTTTTATAAAGCTAATAAAATGGCCTATATAATAAAATCATAAAAATTGTCAAGTTTTGGCAACAATTCACAATTTTATTGTAGTCGGATACCTTAATCAAATAGCTGACTTTATTCTACGCAATGTCAATAAAATGTACGTTATAAACGACACTAGTAACTCAAAATTATAAAAAGAAAGTCATGTTGATACGCGCGCGCGTGTGCATATATTTGAACTAAGATTTCATCAATAAACTATTCATTATTTAATTTCCACTTATATTCAGCAACCTCTCTCAATTCAGATACTCAGACTTTTTTCTAAAAATAAAGTATTTGAATTTATTTATTTACTAAGATTCATTGAAAGAAACTTTCACAAATGCCTCTTTTAATTAGAAAACCAATAAAAATCCCTGTAACTAGGGCACAAGTGTATTATTCATCATGAAAATGCATCGTTAATGACTTTACTTATCTACAGTACAGAAAGTAAGTTCCTGCTAATGGCTTCGGTTATCTGCATACATAAAAGCCAGATTAATACAAAAGGACACGAATTGCCCCAGTATAAGTTTATTTTCTACGCTTTCATTATTAAAATAATGAAAGCTTTTATAAAATAATAATAGTAAAATCAATCAATACATTTTTACATTGAAGCTCAAATAGTAAATTTCCCCCAAATTTTAAAAGTTGATTTTCGTGGGGGGAAAATGATTAAATTTTAAAATAAGCATTAATAATATTCACAAGACTAATTTTAAAGTTTTTCTTCTTATAAATATTTTTAATTAAATCAATATATATAATATGGGTCTAAGACAAAAAAAAGTTGTATCAACTTTAAATAATTTGATTCAAGTTTAATATTTAAAATAAAAAAAGAAATTTAAGATTTATATAAATTTATCTTTAAAAATATTTGAAAAGTTTCTGATGCATATATAATTTATTTACTTACGAATGTTAACAGTTTTTAACTTAATATGACAGTTGCACATTCTTTTATTTACTCTTTATATATATATATATATATATATATATATATATATATATATATATATATATATATTCCTTTTAACATATTTTTTCACTATGAAAACTTGGTTAATCAATGTTTTATTTTATGTTATTTATGTTATTTAATGTTATTTATTAACTACAGAAAAGTAACAATCTCTGAATTTAATTGATAACTTTAATCTAATAATATTAGCTGTAGATTCCAGATCAAGTTGTGAACCCATAGCCGACATTGTTTTTGGGTGAGTCGTGGATCATTAAGACCCTTCGTCTAAGCCTAATTTACGTTGAAGCTCAAAGTTCTTATGTTAGAGCAACGAAGATGTTGCATATGTGCATATTCTAGAGTATGACATCGCAACTGATGTGAAGGCACGTAAAACGCATGCAGTCAAAGTACGCAGTGCAAGATAACTACGCGGGAAGGCATATATTCCGTTACTCACTGCAAGTTAAAGTGAGAACATAAGTGCAGAATAGCTACAAGAAAACACTAGAGTACTTTTACTTGTGGTAGAATTATTGACAAACTTGAGTAGAGAATTATTTGACACGTTTTACCCAAAAATTGTAAGTCGTCAAAAATATTTTACCTAGCACTTGGAAAGTCTACCACATGACATTACACCAGCGCGAAAGGTTGTTGGAGATCGGCCAAGGAAAGCAACGACAAGCAATGTACATTATAGTGAAATACAGGTGAAAAGATACCAGACAGCAACTTCCTCAAAAAGTGTGTACTCCAATCATACGTCAAATGTCCCGATTTACTGTAGCCAGATGCTCACAATCCTTAACACTGTATATAACAATTTATCGATGGTACCATTTACAGTAATGTAATGAACACAAAGACTGGAGATCTCATGAATGGAGTCAAGTCCTCTTTACCGATGTGAGTTGTTCTAGTCTGACAGTCGGATGCATAGAGATACGGATTCTTGTCAGTTGATAAAGATAGTAGTCGAACATAATATCTCACTAACGTCATAGAAAGAAACCATTAGGGTGGTTCTACGGTATTTGTATGGAGAAGTAGTATGGTGAACGGAAATACAGAACTTTATATTTTCAGCAGAGATTCACTTACTTTTTTATTACTGCTATGTGTGTGTGTGTGCGTGGTGTGTGTGTGAAGTTATTCTCACACTTGGGTGTTTATGTGGACGACAAAGCATAGCCAAGCAGATCTCATGCTGTTGAGAAGCTTCTAAAAAGTATAGATATTTGTAGAAAATATTAATCAGCATGTTCCATTGATTTAAACCCCACTGAACATTTGTTTTATGTTTCGAAGTTGATCGTATCTTTTGAAGAACACCGACAATTGACACAAAAGTTTATAACGGAGGAGGAAGAACTCTTATCTCAAGAACTATTAAATATTCTAGAATTGAATACAGGGCTTCGAACCCTAATTTTTTTCTTCTTTTGGGTTCAACTGGGGAAAAAAATATAGGTACAGTGCTAGCTTTCGTTTTGACAAAAATAACGGTTTTCGGTTCAGTTCCGAATGAAAAATTATATTTTATGCTAATTCTTATCTTAAATCATCTATATTTCTAGTTCATTCAATTGAATTAAATATACCTTCTAAAAGTAGTTTCTAGCGGAACTGAAACGTAAAAGTACTAGTGAACATCTAAACAGGAAATCGAGAAGCAATGTACATGTAATGATGTAAATTACATGGTTGACGATAAATTAAAAAATATCGATTAGTTGGTTACAGTAACAAAATGACTGAAGATATATCGAATTGAAATAAACCAATATTTGTTTTTCGTTTCAGTACCGGTTTTCATTCTGACAAAAATAATGTTTTTTTTCCGGCTTTCGGTTCAGTTCCGCCTCAAAGCCCTGGTTGAATATGAGAAGGTGACAAGAAACCATTGTAGTTAGGGGTGGTACTTTATTAAGGAAGTTTGGTTTATTGTTTTTCTACTTGTCCAAACAGTGTTTTGTACCAAAGCCATTCTGTCAATAAAATCTTTTAGTGTTTCATTCCATTCTGGATTCGTCACCTTTTTTATCTACTACGCTTTCTTCCTTATTTAAGTACTACATTGTGTCTCTGCAATAGGAATTTTGTTTCCTATTTGATTTTTTTGAAGTGTGGCAAAAATAGAAAGTTGTTAATTTTTTCCAACCAAATTAGAGAGGTACAGAATTTATAGTAATGCCCAGTATATTAAATAGCAAAGTGCAGACTAATATCACATTTTTTTACCAAAAAAAGGACTTTTGTGAATTAATTAAACTATTTTAAAATACAGTAACTTTTAAAATAAACTTAACATGTAACTTAAAATAGCAAAAAAAAAAAAGAAAAAGAAGAAAACGTCTCAAATAGTTGCGAAAAAGACATATATAATTCACCACCTTTAAAAACAGATAAAATCAATATTTTAAAACTTTTCTAAGAATTTATCTTTGATTTCTCAGATGAATCATTAACAAATCGCATCCTTCATACTACGTAAATCTTTTTTTTAAGTTGATTATATCATATTAACTTAAATGTAAAATATTATAATTTAACATTTTAAATTGGCTTAAAACTAATCCTTCAAAGCAAGTTTGTGTTTGTATACCAGCCTGACGTTAAATTAGATACTATTTATTTTTTAGTACAAAAAAGTTAATTAAAATGATCATAATTAGCTAAAAGATCTTCAATTTCTAATGCCCATTACTTATTATTCTATCAGGACATATATTTTACTTATTAAGTACAAGAAAACAAACCAATACCGAATAATATATACAAGCCCTGTTATGACATTTTATCTTTCAGAAAATTATTCTCATAAAATATAAAATTATTTATTAGTATTTCATTTCTATTTGAAAATCCATTTTAATTCTTGCCCTTACAATAAAAACATCTAAAGATGAATAAGACATTACCCATTTTTAAATAAAAAAAATTCATTCAAAATATCAAAAAATATCAAACCGAAACGTTAAATATTAGAAAAATACCAAGACCCCATGAACTGAAATACCTTTCTGAACCAAAAATATCAAACCGAAATACCAAATTCGATTTTCACGCTTCCCAAAACACTCCACTTGAAAAAAAATAACAAATATAAAACTAAAATAATTTTCTGCTATTGCTTTTGGATACGTGTGACTTTCCTATTAAATGCTTCGTTTTCAACCACTTTTGCTTCTGTCACTTCTGTATTATTGCATAAAAGACATCTTGACACTATTTGATTTTTTCATTCTTTTCAACAGCGGAAATTGGCAGCACTTTTCGTGCATTTCGCTTCCCTTATGCTTCCAGGACTTTTAGAAGCTCTGAAATCTATGTATGACGACATTCATGGAATTGCATCGAAAGAGGATCTTCAATTTTATACGCCTGTCCTATTGGGAAAACTTCTGATTTTGTTTCTTTTGATTTTTTCAATCTTATTTTTTTGTAACTTAGAATCTATTTCGTATGCTTTTGTGAATTTCCATACCAAGCATATATTTTCTTTCAAAAGAGGAGTTTTCCAATTTTTTCTACATATCTTTTGACTTTACACTTTTTTTATTTTTTGAATATTATTTCTTTCAACAGATTTACTTGTTAAGGTGAATTACCTTAGTAAAATTCAACTTGTTTATTATTCGAAATACTTCCCACTCTTTGTTGTAAATCACGCTTAGAAGTTAAAAGTAATAACACTGTTTTTTTGAGTGATTTTTATTTTTCATGCTTATTTTATCTTTCTTGCATGTGCTTATTTTATTTGCTATGTTTTAATTTTCTAGTTTTACAATGTTCTAAATGAAAAAAATGCGCATAAACTTGTTGGTAAAGAATGTAAAAATATATAAGAAAAGTTTTTATTTAGGACATTTTATTGGGCGAATCTATTAATTTGTTACAATCTTTGAAGGATTGAGGAAATTTTTTGATATTTTTTTATTTAATTATATAAATGTTCAACTAAAATATCAAGAAAATTTTCTCAAACGCTGTTTCGTCGTTTGTGTTGTGTGTTGTAGTTAACACACACAGCAGCACAAATAGCGATGAAACACTGCACAAAAACACGCGGACATTAAGAAGATGCACTAAAAGAATTCTTTGTTTACTCCGGAGAACTTAGCATTTATAGTTTTTTCAACTGGAAGCTTTTAGAATCGTATGATTTCCATTAATAACTTATGTGATAAGTCAGAGTACGCGGAGGATGCAAAAATGCATCACCTTGTTTTGAAAAATGCAAATGTAGTAGTGTTTTAGTAGATAAGTTTGTGGTTGCAGTATACATATCCCGTTAGACGGGTAAAGTAAAAATTAATTATCTCGTGAACTCTTAGAGGTATCAAGACTATTTTGAGTTAAATAAAATCCCTCGAGAGAAAAGTTAAGTAGCAAATTATTAAATATACAAATTATGCCCGAAATATAAGTTCATGTACAATTTTAAATCTGTATTATTAGATAAATATAACATATCTTCATATATACGAGTATGTAGATATACGATTTTTAATAAAAATGTTTTTTCACCTAAAACTAACTTTCTTGTTTTAAGACACTAACTCTTTTTTCTTTTCCTACTTTTTTTTAGAATTTAAAATATTTTAATGAAGACTTGCTCTTGGCATGATAAGAAAAGAAAAAATTGTTTTATTTAATTTTTTCTGAGTTCAAAACTTTCATTATAATCCGAAGCCTTAGAACTTATTTCAATAAAGAAGCACCGCATAGCAATTCCATATCCAATTAGAGGAAAGGAAGATAAAAAAAACAGATTTGAAAACTAATTATTAACCTTTCTCAAATAAAATTATTATTGGCATTGATGAAATACTTCCAATAGAAATAGAAAAGTCAAGAATTTCTTAAGTTTTCTTATTGGTTACTTCTATCATGAATCCTTACATGGTTCGATTTTAAGTGCATTTTAGAAAATTTCTTGTAGAATAGATCTAATTATGTTAAAGAAAAACCCTACACACAAAGAGAAGACCTCGATTTATTCTCCCCACATTCTTTAAATCAAATTCAATGTTTTTCTTAGCTTTTACAATTTTTATTAATATATAAATCAATAGTTTTGGATGTTTAAAAGTCACGAAGATTCAACATAATGAGAAAAATAACTCTTGCTCTTAACTCGGTAGTCATTTATATATAGTTTACGAAAAAGAAATAGTCTTTTTAAAGATTAAGGGAAACCTCTCTGTCAGGATTTCTAAGTGAGAAAATTGGTTAAAGCTTTTTAAAGTCAAATAACGTAACCAAAGTAATCAATCTTGTTTTAGTAGTTACATTTAGCTATAAATTTAAGAATATATCAAAATGGGTTTTTTGCAATCCTAAGTAATCCACAATAAATTAAAAGCTAAAATATCTTATCTAGTATTGCAATTTATATGTAAAAATAAAATATTGTTTCAATGATAATTGGGTGTTCTCTATATTCCTTTACATATAACACGATTTTAAAGCCTTCTCAAGGTTCATCTTGGTGGATGATGTGGAATGTTGTTGTTCCGGAATAAAAAGGAAGTCGCTAATTGTAGCTTTAATTTATTATGCTCAAGATAAGTCCAACTAATCTTTAGGTACTCCAGGCCATGGTTAAAGCACCCCAACACTCGTATAAAAGTCACCTGAGAGTCAAACAGAACACTTGGGTAAAAGAAGGAAATTTCCCGGTTTCTGTTAATGGCAAAGTTGAAGTAGAAGTACTTGTTACGCGAGAGGTTGGTTGAGATGTATTTGGTTAGGCGTTAAAATAGGCTTTGTTTTCTATACTATATTTATATATAATTGATTTGTGACCATTTTTTTGCACTTGGTATGTCTATTGCGCACATTTCATCAGGGAATATACTATTTTGGATGATAACTTTTATTTTTCTTACAAATATTCGGAAAAAAATTTAAAAACATTTTTTTAATAATACCTGAATTAGTTGTAGTGATAATAAAAGAAATCTTTTTTTTATATATTATCAAACGTATCAGTAGGAAGTGTGTGTATGTTTCGAACAATTTTGTAAACCTTTTTCTTAGAAATATTTTTAAAAAAACAATAAAAAATTACTCGAGAAATCAAATAAAAGGGATTAAAAAATTCAAACTAAAATACTCAAAATTTAAGCACTTTTATTTTTATGCTACTCTGATCTGAATCTACTTATAGCGACATTTACTATCACATATGACTTTAAATCTGCATTTATGACAGATATGTAATCTTGCAAAATGCATCTTTGTTATCTTTGTTAAATAATAATTTATACTTTCTTTCTTTAAATCTCTATCTACATGTATTTATGTATGACACGTTCAGCATAACATTTTTACTATTCAAATGTATAAAAATAAAATAATGTTTTAACCACAATAATGCAAGTTTTACAACTATCAAACTGTACGTTAAGCTAATATTGCATGTTAAGCATAGAAAAAGCTAATATCGCTAGATAAATCATTTCAGATATATGACTACAACTTATCATTCTAACTATCTAACAAAAAACAATATTGAAACACGATGAGGCTGATAAAAATGTCTGGCGTCTTGAATATTATTATCAATATTCTGTACATTTGACCTTTCTATGTACATAGTAAGAGACACACAGAAAACGAAGAATCATTGTACATTGAAATAGGGGTTAATTCATTGCTAGGCAACCTATTGTTTGGCAACAAAGTTAGCCGAACTTTCAAAACATCTAACACGTTATTAGCTTTTATGTTGGATGAGAGAAAATGTTTGTTCAAATTCATGAGGGCTAATGACACGAATTTAAGTAAATTTTTCGTGTTTATCAAACAGGAGTATATTGATACAAATTACGTTACATAAATATTTAGTTGCGAGCGCTCTTTTAAAATTATAATTTATTGTAATATCATTGAGTTTGTGTATCAAATATACCAGTATTGCTTTGCACTGAAGTCATACAGATATGAACGATATGAAATAAATTGTAATTAAAAGTTTGACATTCTGGGATAAAGGTGTGTGTATCAAATATATGATGATATTTAGCATATTAAGGCTTTATTTTAATTTAAGATCATTCAATTTTTAGCACGATTTTAACGTTACAAATCTCTCTGAACTATATAAAAGTATCTGGCAAAGCAACTCAATTTTTAACCTAAAAAGGTTATCAAAATTTCTGAAGAATATTTGACTCGATTATTTGGTTTGCTACTCTTTTACCATGGTTTAATTTAAAATACCTTTGACATTCAAAAATTCCTTTAAAAAATTAATTTGCTTATAATGTGTAGCAGCATTAAAGTTTTTAGGAAATTAATAAATTTTAAATTTTTTAGGAATTAATATGTTTTTTTTTTAATTTTTATCAATCCATGATGTGTGCATCATACTTGAAATTTTATTTTATACATTTTTAAACAAAACTCAAAATAATTCAATTTTCATTTCCTCTTTATTTAGTTTCATATAATATCTCATTGCAATTAAAATATATCTAGCAGCGTCCGCTAATCCCGCTTAGTAGTACAGTTTCTTCTTTTTTATAAACGAAATTAATGAAAATTCATTATTATTCACATCAGAAGTATCAAAATTACTTATCACTTTTTAATTCAAAGTTATATGATTTTCTAAGATAAACTTTTTTAAACAATAAATAACAAATTTTTGTATCGTTAAAATCTGATGCAATTTATTAATAACTTAATTAAGATGTTTATTTTATAATTCATTTAATATATTCGAACAATCTATTTACCGTGCAATAATCAATATTTTTTTAACTTTTGAATTTGGCTGGAAATAGTATTTCCTGCAAAATTCATTTAGAGTGTTTGCTGGTTTGTTTTAAAACGCTTCTTGGTGTCAAATGCAAAAGCTATTCAATGGTTGAAAGAAAAATCTGTAATTTTATTTAAACGCCAATCTTATATCACAATTTGAATATAGAAGTTCCATGTTTCGAATGTTTTGAATCATTTTGAAGACACCTCTCTCTCAGTATTCAACTATTCTAAATATTATTCTTATATTTCATTTTCAAACAACAGATAAGTCCCAACGCTTTGGAAAAAGGATAGTTTTTTATTAACCTTGAAGTATGAAATTAAGAAGAAAATTTGTAAACATTTAATTATTTTTAAGCCATCCAGACAATTTCAGAGCAATTGTTTTACTTATTTTATACACATTTACGTTCGATGCTTTAGATTTAAATAAAAGTTAAATTTCGAGATAAATTTGATTTTCATTAAGAAGTAATTTAATTACTTAAGTATAATCCAAGACTGATTTTACATAAACAGTTTGTGTGTGTGTTTAATTCTTAGTATGCCACAATTTTTATAACTTTCTAATGTGATACTGATATGCTAAATAAAACCATTATTTGAATATTTAAAGCTTTGTGTTTAATGTAATAAAATTTTATGGTTTTATTTGTTACACAAATATGCATGAATAAAGCTATTTCTCTCAATCATAATTACTACAAAAAGAGTTTAACAAAAGAAATCGTCCGTTATTTTGAACTTTTTTGGCAATCGAAAAACAGACTAGATAAAGTTCCATTCATAATAAAGGAAATCACAAATCTTTTAGGAAAGTAAAAAAATATATATTTACTAAAAAAATTCTTTTCAACCTACAGTGCATTTGAATTCTTAAGAAATAATGTCAAAATTGTAAGAAACAGACACTAAACATTTTGTGACATTTAATAAATATTTAAAGATGAAATTGCCTTTTGGAGAGTATTCTTTTGCATTAATTAGGATTACGACTTGTTAATTACATACATAGTTAAGGACATTTCTTTGAATTAGAACTTGAATTCTCTTAAAGACCGAAAGCTTCTTTGTATACTCTATAAATAGCAAGTCTGACTTTCTTCTTTCATGAAGTACGTTTTAGAAATGAAGGAAATCAGCGAAATATTACTTTTTCTAACTTCTAAATTGACTTTTCGACCTAAGGTTCTACTATTCACCTAAGAGTTCATATTTTAAAAAATAATAATGTGTTTTTATCATATAAATGATCACATGCAGAAGAAATATTACTTATTACAAGCCTCTTATAATTGTATAAATAATTATAAGGAATTAGCTTTATTAGAAATAATATTATTATATGCTACATTATATAAATAAGTATTTTTTCCCTCTACTTAGATATTTTATACAGTAAATCAGTGCTTCTCAAAGTTTCAAGATTTGCGACCCAATATTCATTCATAATTTTCCTCGCACCCACTTCCATACAATAACAATGCATAGAATTCAATAATACTATACCTTGACGCTAAAGATACAATGCAACTTTAACCTTTAAGGGCCACTGGCGTATGTAAACATCTCGCACAGCCAAAGCGTTTATTGCCCTGGTCGTATATATACGTCTGTCAGATGTATTAGCTTTTCTTTGCACTGCTATCCATAAAATTTTCGGAAGGCTTTGAAATGCAACAAAAGGATCTTGACAGTGTTTTTGATGGATTTACTATTTTCAGAAGATTTACTTATTAACTCCTTTTCTCGCCCCCCCCCCGAACGTATGTGGAAAATGGTGGCATTGGAGCGCGAATCGAGTAACTTTTAATCGGCAATAAAGGAATTAATTATAAACCGTACAAATTATTTAGATAAGTGTTAATTATTGTGTATAATTTTATATATGACAAGCTCATGGAGTCACTGGTAATTATTAAACGTGTTCTTAACTTAATATTGTAAAATCAATTATAAAATATATTGTGCAGTACTGATACATTTATAAGTATTATATTAGTGTAAATGTTAATTTTATTTTTTATGATGTCAAATGTATTTTGCTTGTTTACTTTCAGTAAATTAATAATATTCTAAAATAATCTTTTGTTTTCGACTTTTCAATGTACTCTCGCCCCCCTCGTAGAGTTATCACGCCCCCTAGGGTGGTGTGCCCCAAAGTTTGAGAAACACACTGCAGTAATTATCCTAATGTTTATACATTATAAACTCTTATAGACTTGTTTAAACTACGAATATATCAACCAATATTTTATTGTAATAAAATAAGGGATATATAATAATGCAATCATACATTTCCATTGCAACATATGCTTGGATAAATTTCTGTTTGCTACAAATTTACAAGAGTTTTTTATTTTTTTATTCGTGATCTATTAAATGTGTTTCTTTAAAAATTACGGTTCTAAGTTAAAGGAAAACTTAAGTTCCTTGAGTTAAAATATTTTTCGAATGCTTTTCTAGCCCCCATCAATAAATTGTGGGGAATTTCATGGAATTTATTTTGATAATATCGTAAACTCCTTTTATTTTTTGCATTTTTATATTATTGTTAATTGAGAATTAAAGTTTGACACACTCGAATAGTTTTACAAGTAATCCTTTTTTGGATAAATTTGTTTCGTTTACATCGCATTTATTCTCAAATCTGTATCCATTAATGTTATTTATTAAATTTTTATCCAAATACAACACATTTATATTTTAACGAACAATAAATAATGCAAGCAGAATATATGAACGAAATACTAGACTAGAATTTAAACAATTATTCAACATATTATGTGAATTTCAGTTTCTTTAGCAGAAACATAAAATGTATAAAAAAAAATATTTTCATTCTTTTCTTATAACTTTCAGTATTCTGTTTTTTTTTATCTATAAAAATAGTAAAATGCTTAAAGATCACATAAAATCTATAATTTAAGAAACTCAAATACAAATTTCTTTATAAACGTTTCTAAAAAAGCTTTTGCATACGGATTTGTAAATCTACAGGTGCACAACGGTTTATTTCAAAGATATTTTTAAAGATAAATTTTATGAATATAAAGTACTTTATATTCAAAAAATGTTTATGTATTCATGACTAAAATATTACGGACAATGTACTTAACCACAAAGCATCAAAGAATTATGTTTCCATACACTGAACCCCCTCTCCACATTGCATTCAGTTACAATAGTATGGCTTTATGCCAAATACAAACCATGCATATAGTAAAATTTTCAAAAATCTGAACAACTTATAAAAATTTTCATTTTATTACATACAGTAATATCCCGAACTTACGAGATAGGTAGGACTGAGTGGTAACCGCGTAAGTCGTATAAATCATTTTCAGTTGGGCCGGGGACGAAACTAAATATTTCCATGGAAAAAAAGTGTTTAATAAAATCTTAGATAACATACATACTAAATCGCAAATCGAAGTAATTTAGATGTAAAAGGTTTCACAATGTCTTAGAAAGTAATCTTTCAGCTCAAAGATATATTTTCTCCCTCAGAACTTCCTCGTAGCATGCTAATGCAATTTTTATTCCTTGTTTTGCTTTAAAAAATACGTTCTTTGTTGGAGTGTACATTTTCTAAAATTTGTAATCCTTTTTCAAATAAAATGAGGCCTTCTGTCAAATTCCCACTCGTCATTCGATATTCTGATTGAAATAGGTCTATTGACTCAAGTTCTTCAATGTCTTGCTCTTGCTCATGCATCTTTATGAGCTCATCCACTGTCAACTCCTAAATATCTGAATACAGTAGTTCTTGAACGAAAACACTACCAACTTCTAAATTTATTTGCCTCAGAATCAACAACTTCTTCAATAACATTACCAATTTCCCCAATTTTATCAATTTTTTTCTCTCCAACAAAAGACGAATCGACAAGATTTGAAAATCGCGTTTCTCCGGGATCACGTAAGTCGGGTATTACTGTATGTAATAGATAATATTTTTAGAAATAAAAGAAAATTTATACTTATACAACATCAGAAGATATAAAGATTATCAATGAGCAATTGAATGTAAAATAATACATCGTGGTAAAAATTTTAATGAAATCCATTAAAAAAATTTGGAACTTTCCATTTGGTAAAATGCATTTTGTAATTAGATGTTTGTTCTCGCGCTAATTTTCTTTATATCTAATTTAATAATACTAACAAATAAATTCATTTTATATTAAATACCTCCAATGCTACAGATGTAAAATTTAGAGCAACAAAAACTTCAATCCTCAGGGGGCTCACCTTCTTTAGATGAGTACGGGTGTCACAATCCCGAGGTGCCCTGGTGATCTTTTCCTTTTCCCACGGGGTTTACTGTCTTTGGTAAACACGGGCTTCACGAACCTTGGGTACCCTAGTGATCCTTCTCTATTTTCGACCCTCTTTCTTGTCATTCAATTTATTCTTTCTTTCTCTTCCCGTCTAGACCACAGATATTAAAACAAATGTTTGGCGCAGTATAGCCGAAATCGGCTCTTGCGCCAATAAAACCCCAAAACCACTCACTCAATCAAAAACTTCTATGATTAAAGTGTGCTGAGTTTCATCAAAAAAATAATTCTGTAACATAGTCTGTCATATAAAAATATCTATGCTTGTTTATAAGTGTAGTGCTATGAAAATGATAGTGTAGTCGCAAACAAGCAAGAATTACAGACGTTGAATTTTACACATAAAGGTAAATATGTTTATAACGGTTAAACAAAGACAATTCGAAATATGCGGGCTATCAAATTAAAGTAAATAACTCTTATAAAAAACAAAAACATTTTCTAATTTTTCTTTGTAAACACATGGAAAATGAGTAATGTAGAAACTGAAGCATTTAAGTTACTTAATTTTTATTTATCTTAGATTTTTATGTAAAATCAAAATGTTTTCCTGTATGCATATTTTTTACAATGGAAGCTTACACATTATAGCTAATTTCAAAAACAAATAATTTTTCATATTTATGAAAATAAGTGAGTTATGTTACTGAGTTGATAGAAAATATTATACTTTATTTTATATTTAAAAAAAATATGTATTCCTAAATATGCAGTATACTCAGTTGAAATTAAGCAAACAATATGTGAATTTATTTCTAAATATTACTTAAATATTCCAGATAAAAAGCTCGTTATTTTTAATACTAGAGTAATTGAAATTTAATAATACTAGAGTTTTAAATATCAATGCATATGTTAAATGAGTTAAATGTATTTTTTTCAATTTAGAACTATAAAATGTATTCATCATTTCCAATTAAATTTTATCAAGAATTTTAAGTGTTCTTTTTAAATTAACCTGATTAAAAGTTATGAGATTCGCTCCCCAGTATTACCGTTTTTCAAATAGGTGCGCATATGGGGAGGGGGGAGAAGAAAAGGCACAAATAAGAAAATTTTTCTCTTTAATAAATAATTCCTTCAAAAACAATGTCAAGGTTCTTTTATTGTATTGCAAAGCCTTCGAATTACTCTGATAATAGCAGTGCAACGAAAAGAAATTGTATTTCGGAAAGACGTACACATACGTCCAGGGCACTTAAAGCACTGATTGAGAGAGTCGGATATATACAGTGGCCGCCAGGGTAAGTTAAAGGTATAATAAATGAAATAATAAGTATCTTAAATATACATTTAATATTACACTAAAATTATCTTTAAATATAAATTAATATAAATGTTTATGAAAAGGTCGGCAATAATTTTACGATTCCTATATCCGTTTTAAAAATTTAATTATTCTAATATTCAGCTTTAAATAATAATTGAAATTTAATTTAAATATGAATAAACGTATTGCTTTGTTCAGTAAATTTTTTCATTGAAGAGGAAATAAATCTACTTCAATCCACTTCGCATTTAAATATTTAGTTAATCAAATCAAATAGTGAATGTAATTAAATTTAAGCCTTAAACTTAAAAATGAATAACAAATTTATTTTTAAAAATTAAAATGGATTTATTTTTAGCTAAAGCAAATTAATGCTCTCGAGATTTTGGTTCAATAATATTTCAAAAAATATTTATATACTTAAATAATTAGAAGTTTTCATTAATGTTTAATTTTAAAAAGAGAGGCTCAGCAACACAACATAAGAACACTTCCATTATATTCGTTGTTCTAAAATTTACTGAATAAATTATACAACGGACATTTTTATGTCTAATTGTTTTGAGGATTTGTATTACTAATTTGATGAATATTTAATGTTTTCCTTCGAATTTAATTTTTATATGTACCATTTTGCAAAGATAAACAAAGATTTTATTATTTGCAAATAAAATTTAAATACAAATTGAGTAAAAAGAATTTGCATTAAAAATACAAACTAGCAAACTGCTTATCATTTTTCAGAGAAAGAAACAAAAAATAAACACTTTCATTCAAACAATTTTTTTATTGGCCTTCAAAACAAATTCACGACTCGAAAAATATTTAAATCAAAACAATTACATCTACTTATCTTCATTTACCTTATTTCATTTCATTTACTTATCTCATCATCTACAATTATAAAAACTGGAATGTTGCTCTTTGAACTAAAAATATTTACAATTCAAAACAATCTATAATTATATTTCTCTCACTTAGTTCTATTCTTAAAGGCACATTCTTATCCAATTTAATTTATTTTTAGTTTATAATGGTGATTTTCTGCTAAATATTTATTTAAAATTTCATAAATAGTAACATAATATTTTCAAAAACAGCCGAGTACATTTTTAAAATGGATTCTTTAAAACAAATTTTTAAAAAATTATAAAAATAATGTTGCAACAAACCATGAGTAAAAAAAAATTAATTTCAAAAATACGTTTCATAAAAAAACTTATTTGTTTTACTGAGATTATTATTTCAATGAAATAAAAAACATACAACTGGAAAATTCAGCTAGCAACTTGAGTTATACGTTTTAATTCTTATTTCATTATGATTATTTAAATAGATGCGTCTTAAATCCAATTCTCAGTCATCAGGTAACACAGCTTTAAGTTATGAGAATGAAAGATCCTAATCTCTGTAATTTTATTGTTCATAATAACTTCAAAACTATGAAGTTATATTCCAAAAAACGATATATATATATACATATAACGTATAAGCATCTATAACTTACAAAATATATTCTAACCATTTCTGATAAAAATAAATCAATACATTTACATTCTTTTATGATTTGTACTCTATTCCCAATCCTTTTAATTTTACTAATAATTAATTTAGAAACAACATTGGAATCCAGTGGACCAGTGGTTTGAGTTAAGATTAAGTCTCCCTAATTGGCGATGGAGCGTAGGTCAGTTGGACAATGAAGAGTGGACTGCACTTTCACAAATAATACTCTTTAATATTTATAACAATATAGATAATTAAAGCAATATTTAAATAAATTTTAGTATATTTTTTTCTAATGGGCTGCATATTAGAAACACAGTAAGTCTCCAAATGTAAGAGCCAATTCATGGTGGCACCATCTAGTGGAACCTCTCAATACCAAATTTGGACTCTTGAATTAAATTTTTTTTTTAATTCAATCTCTCGTTGGATGCTAAATATTGCTGGATTTAATTTTCCTGAGAGTACCAGAGCCAAACCAGTGGGATCAAGGGATCTTTTACACATGCAACATAATCATATAACATGCGTGCCTACGATTTTCGCATTCAGAAATCTATCAACTCCAACTGGTATCGAACCCGCAATATTAGGCTTACGAAGCATTCACACTACCTTTAAGCCACGGAGACGACATAAATAAACATTTAGACACTAATACATACATTTTAGTATATACTATAATATTTTGAAATTTGTAAGGGAATCTCATTTTAAAAAGAAATTTCTTCGGACACACATTGGTGTCTGCTCACAAGGCTGACTTAAACAATAAAGGAGTTCACATTCCCGAGAATAAGTAACTCAAACAACCAATAGGAGGTTTTGAGCTGATTTCTTCAAATCAAATTCTTATAGACCATATAATACTTATCCTCATGATGTTACTTACCAGCTTCTTTTCGTGTCCGCTTAATGCAATGAATGGTAAAAAGCATTAAAATTATATAAACATAAGAGAACATACGCATTTACATGGTGACGTTAGAGTCTAGTCATGAATCTAAAACTAGATTTCATCAAGCAATCAGCTTTCCACAAAGGGGAGGAAACGTTAATATAACTCTCTCATTCACTCCCTCTAAATGAAAGGGGAAGAGCTACTACACAAGGAAGTCAAAAAAGTGAATGGCAGATTAACGTATCTTACTACTTCACCAAAACTCAAAATTAGGCTTGTGATCAATACATGAAAGTTATCCCATATTTTCAAAACCCTGAATTGGAACAAAACGAATATCAAAATTCTATATAATTATTAGTTAAATTTTTTTTATCATAATCAAAATTTTTTGTTGTCGTTCCTAGATGAATAGCTTTAGATCGCATAAATATCTCATAAAAATCATTTTAGACGAAATAAAATTTTAAGTTTCTAAAGATATTCTAAAATTTTAAATAATAACAAACTAACTCGCTAATTTATTGATGTAAATATTGTATTAATTTTAAATTAAGTTCTCAAATAACATGAGGCAGAAGAAGCTCTCTACATAAATAATACACATAGTTTTAACTCTTCGGGAAATTTTATATAAATCAAATACCTCAAGCAAAAGTGTTTCATCGTACTGTTCTACAGCATTAGATAAAATATTTTCCTCATTTCATGAAGTGATTGATCCATTTCAAGAACAAAATGTATTACAATAGACTCAATCCTATATATTCTCCCATCTTTTAAATTTTTCAGAAGCATTCGTTAAGTTATAATATCTGCTATTGTATCAGACAACTGCATAACCTTTTTATAAATGCAATTCAATACATATGCCTAAATTTAACAGTGACGTCATTAAAAACATTTTGTACCTCTTTCTTATTCCATTTTTTAAACGACGCTATATATAAAAGAATTTTAAATACTAATTATGACTTATTGTCCAGAAAGTCATTAAGCAGATTCATTCTACGGCAAATTCTCTTCTTCAATGATTTTCTTCCTTTAGACAACCACGCATGATTAATAATTACCCTCCTAATTAGTAATTTAAGTTTCTGAGAAAGGAAGGCATTTTTGCCAAGCTTTGACCTTTTTTAGTCATAATTATAAATCAGCACACTATCACTGAAATTTAATAACATTCAAATTAGTTGCTTGAACCATTTTATTACAATTTTTTTTAAAATAGGTTATTTTAAATATTTCTCTCTAGCTTTTTAGAAATTAGAAACCATTTTGTGTTAAAATTTATACATACTTTAATTATATTTCATCAAAAAGTAAATATTATTAAAAATGTTCTGTCTCTGCATTTTTAAACAAATTATAATAATGCATATTAAATATATAGAAAAATTTCATGCATATTTATATGATTTGAAAAAGAAAACCAATATCTCATTTCTTGAGAATTATTAAAAATACTATGTGAAAACCCTGTTATTTAACAAGTTTATAATCATAATATAGTTGAGTTTTTGAATATTATTATGATAATTTTTGAGGGGGTGGCACAAAAAAAACATAATGTATTTTTTACAATTTACATAAAATGAACTCTGTTATTTGAAAGTATTGCCATTTTTTTTTTTTTTTTTTTTTTTTTTGCTTATATATATTTAATTATAACAAAATAAAAAATAGTGTTGATCTAACGTTATGAATTATTTAACATTTTCCCTTCGGAATATTTAATGACATTTTTAAAGCTAACGTAGGGTGTTTTCGAATTATATATTTGACGCTTTGAAAAAAATAATTATCATAAGAAAAAAATCTTTCCAAGATTTCACTCCCTTTCTCTAAAATTAACTCTTGTGTGCTACTATTAAAAAATTAAGATTTAATTTAAAATTTTTAAATTCAGTAAGTAAGCAGTTATTTACCTTCAAATTGCTTAAAATGTAATTGTATTCAGAGTAAGTATAGTATTTATATTTTTAAGTAAAAATTAAGATTAAAAATATCCAGCATTTATTTTGAAAAGTATATTTCAGTAGATTATTAAAATCACAATTGTTCTTAAAATGATTAAAATTAAAATCAAACCTTTTTAAAAATTAAAAAAATGAGTTTAAACAATTTTTAATTAATAATTTAGCTAACGACAAACAAATTTTAAGCAATTAAACAAGATAATTTGTTAATTATACAAAACTATACAGTGGGCTAAACAATATTAAAAATTAATCGTATTATGAACTAAAATACTGTGTATCTTAAGTCTATAGCTTTTAATTATTTGTTTGTGAGAAATAACATTTTATCTTATATAGTTACATTGCTGTTTACATTACATTCTAAAATTTTACCAAATCTAAAATTTTAAAATTAAAGTTAGTACTAATAAAGAACGAATTTTCATCAATACAACGTTAACCCTTTCACTGGTTTGTCCTTACACCATACGGACTACTGAAACCTGGTCACAACCGATTTGCTCTTACGCTGTACGGAAGCACTGATATGTTTTTCTTTCTATTTTTGATTTCCCGATATTTTTAATTGTTATAGTGACATTATTAGTGCTAGTATTTTAAAAAGATGTCGTTTGTCCATGGTTCTAAAATACTTCTCATCCGGGATTTTCTTTGCGGTGAAGGCAGGAATTAAGATTCTTGGAAATATTCGATAAAGAACAGGGATTGGCAAGGAAATGTGTAAATTGTTGTTTGAGAAGAAAATAATGGAAAGTCAATCAAACAAAGCCAAGCTTATCTCTGTTCCCATTGTAATGTAATACTTAACGTTATACCATGCTTCAAATAGTGTATGCATATATATATGCACACACACAAGATACTCAACCGTTTGAAAATTAGGTACGAACATGAAATTTTTTTTTGTAAATGTGAGAGAAAATGTTTTTAAGATAAATGAAATATTCCTCATAGCATGCAGAGTGTACTTATAAAAAGAAAACACTTAGAAGTGTTTATTTTCTAGTGTTGTAAAATAAAAAAAACAGTGTGAAAGCTTTAAAATTGAAAATTAAGATAAAATTCTTCCATTTTCGCATTCTGTTAAGTACTTTGCTAGTTATATGCAATAAGAAAAATGTGGTTTTTCTATAACATTTTAAGCAAAATAATTGGCCACTTAAATTGTTATAAGTGTTTGGTAGACTTTGTAATATATGTATAAATTAAATTCCCATAATCAAATTAATATTTTTCTCTCTTATAAATATTCAATTCATAAATATTTCATATTCATATATATTACAAAAACTAGTTATGCTTCAAACAATAAATACTTAATCAGAGCATGTGTGTGAAAACATTTCCTTTCATCATCGAAAATAAGTCCTTTACTAAATCTAATATGAAAAAAATAAACGATTTAAAGTATTTATTTTTAACAAATATGTTCTTATTCAGAAAAGTGACTTATGGAAAAATAAACAGAAAACACTTGGAAGAAAAATCGACTTCGTATTTATTCGCAGCGCAATTTGCAAAAATAATGAGAAAGTGAGTTTAAAAGAAAGAAAATCCAATAATTCTTAGAAACTGTTTAATCGTCTCTTTCATGGTATATTTATATCTTAGTTATTTTTGCGGCAAAAGCTATTTTGTGTCCTTGATGACAAGTATTCTTATTTCAGTAACTCTGTTTAATATTAGAGATTGCTTTTATTTTAATTATGCATTTCAACAAACAATTAAGATAAATTTGAAAGGAATTAAATTTGTGTTTTGCACATCTAGCATAATTGAGTCTTTTCTGAAAATTTGCAAGGACAACATAAATTTATGATAAAAGAAAAAAAAAACTTGTAATGAACTGTTTATGGTACTTGAAAATTGAGTAGTCAAATTAACGTTTGATTAGAAGAAAGGAAAACTCCATTTCTTCGTTAAAATGACAAATTCGAATTTCGCATTCTAATTATTCGAATAAAACGAACAGTAATTTATTTATGCTTTTTTTGTTTATTTAGTGGTATAATAATCATGTTTAATTCATTATTCATAGAAAGAACTTTAGGTAAGTAATATTTATGTTTATTGAGTCTTTTAAAAACAACAATATGAATTTTAATGTTTAGTGTAATGAAAAATATTTTCCAAAAATGAGTGTTTAACATTTCGAATTTTTTTTTTTCAATCTTAACCCCAAATTTTTTTATAAATGTATCTGCAGATATTTTTGAGAGAATTACGAGCTAATACTTTATTCAAAAATAAAAGGAAATGTGGAAAAATAATTTTATTTCAAAATAATTGTTACTTTAATTTCTTTTATTTGGACGTTCCTTTCGCTTTTCCTAAAAATTTTATTCGTATATATTTCCTGAAATTTAATTATTCGTAGAAATATAGGTAAACTTATAATAAAAACTTTTTTTTTGCAATTTAACGGGGTTTTTTCGTGAGTTACTGTCTTGAACTAACTTGGTATAATTTTGTTTAAAGTCTTACTTATAGTTAAATTGTTCTTTCCTTACAATGGGAACGGATTACGCAAATAGGTTCTAATATAGAGAAGCAAAAATGAGAGAGGGGGGGGGGAGTGTGGATATATGCATATAAACATAACTGTAGGGTGAAAAGTTTGCGATTAGCATTACGAAGAGTTTCATTTTGAGAATTACATTCATTAACTAGTTAACACTTCTTTGCCTAAGCCTAGGCACTTATTGGTATTGATGGTGCAGTCCATTTTGAAAGAAATTCTCAGATAAATCTTCAAACCTTATCGATAAGATTTAAGTATTGAGGATCTTATCGTAAACATGGGAACTTCTGTCACTTTGTGTTCTGAATGTCTGCAAGTATTTCAGGTAATTGAATTTTTTATTGTGTAAGTGTTGGTTGATCCTTCGCGTAACTCTTGTGAGCGGACAATTAGTCAAATAGAATCATATGGATTAGTTATGCTTGTAGTTATTTTCTGGTGTTTTGAATCATGGCAAATATTTCTATTTTAAGATTGGATTTGAATCACAAACTCTTTATAACGGGACCCCTAGAGTTTGATAGTCAGGCGGGGGGGGGGGTCTGACCCGTCATGAATTTATCCGGAAATACTTCATTGAAAAGAACAACAACAACAAAAAAAACTTGAGGTAACCTCAGTTCATTTTTGTGATAAGTTACAAATATTATTATTTTATAAACATAAATATTTAACACATTGCCCATGTCAATACATTTTATCATTATATATTCGTAATTTTGAAATTATGTAAGTCTCTTTTTATTTATTAATTAACTGAGTATCTGAAATATAAAACATTCAGTAAAATTTAAATATATCGCTTTGACTTATGATATATGTGTGTGTGTTTGCCTGTGCTTGTGTGTTTGTGTGTCATATGTAATATATATATATATACCTAAGGACAAATTTTAAAATCATAGATACTTTCCTTGACTCATGAAATTTCAATTGTTTCAAAGTCTAATAATTTTACAAACACATTTGATTTACTTCAATTCTTTAAAAATGATTTAATTGGTACATATTTATTAAAGCCAAAAGTTATTTATATGAAATTCCCATCCACTAATTTACTTTTCAAAATAACAGTTATTTTACATGTAACAATTGTTAGAAATATTTAATTTTTGATAATTTGATTTGTAATTTTGAATACCATATTGATACTTTTATTTTTTTAATTAAAATATTAACTCCCCTACATTTATTTGATTTTTTTTCAATTTAAGATATATAAATTTATTCTTAATAAGAAAATTAAAATAGTTTTTAATATTTTAAAAATCTTCTTTCAAATGAATACAATTTTATAACGTTCTTTTTTATATATTACTACAAAAGAAATGTTTTTTCGTCAAGCAGTTTATTGCAAATTGTGTTATTTATTTAAATTAAGTTTGAATAATACGAGTAATGTTACGAAGAATATTAGTTACAATAATTGGAAGATACTAAAGCATTCTTATTACAAAGTATGAGAGATTTTGCTTAATATGCACATTTTTTTATGTATTTGAATTTATTTTTGCACTCTCGGCAGAAAAATAACTGAACATTGTAGTCGATTATCATAAAAGAACTTTATTAAGAGAAAGCAATTATCATCAATCATTGAAATATGAGAACTGAAATATCGATTTCTTTTATTCTTGTTTTTAAATGTTTGAAAACCTCAAACTTCAGTACTCAAAGATTTTCAAAACCCTCAATCGCCATCATTTCTTAAATACACAACTCACAGAAAGAGATATCTTCAAACATTTAATCAATAATTTGTCATCTACAACATTTCGTTACTAATTACACGAAAATACTTAGAAATTCCATTTAAAAAATTAAATGGAAATGTTAATTTTTATTCAAAAAATAAATAAAAAATTTAAAAAGAATTTTTTTTTATATCTTGGTGTAAACAAAATCATTATCACCCATCCAAGAAAACTATTTTCTTTTTTTCCTGTCTAGATCCCTAGCAAACACAACAACTACCTGCTGAATATATCACCACTCCTCCCACAACATTTCATCTATACAATCGAGATTTCCCAGCTAGCTCTAACAATTTTAACATCTACCCCCAACACCAATGTTTCGGAATCGGAGGATAAAGAGTACGAACCCAGACGAATTGTATTGGATCGGCTGATTAGGGGGGAAAGCAGACACACCCATCCATGTTTGGTCCCACCCATCATCCAAAACAGAATTGGCAGCAGAGGGACGATTAGAGTACACTGCCGATAAGCAGGAAAGATACCAAGTGGAACAAAATGTCGTTGTGAAAAGGAGAAGGAATATGTTAGAGAATAGAATACAATAACAAGACTGAAGACCTTTTTTTGGGAGGGAAAGGTTTCTGTTACGTGACGGTTTTTGCTGCCGTATAGCAAAGGCAGGTTTTTTTAATATATTGTCATAGAGTTTTGAATCAGACTTCATTTTATGGTGTCACGTTTCTTCTTTATATTTAGTTTATTGAGTATTGTAGTAAGTATAAAATTCTCGGGTGAAGCCATTTTCTTAGTTGTTGAAAGAAGACGCATTAGATTTGGATGTTTCGCTTGACTTTTGTTCTTCCTTTTACAGGAATTGTATTTTTTTTATGCATTTAGTTTTTAGTGAACGTCAAGAAATAATTTTGAATATAATAAATAATATTGCAATTCGAGAATAAATGGATTTTTTTGAAAGCATAGAAAGAATATATATTGTTAAATCATTAAATGTATCCTGATTATTTTGTAAAGGTTATTGAAAGTATAGGCTGTTTAATATAAGAATATTTTCTCAAATTATTTATATTATTTATTATTTTCTCAAGTTATTATTTAAACTGTGGAGCACGCCCTCCTAGAGGGGCGTGATAACTCTAAAAGGGGGGCACGAGCATATTGAAAAGTCGAAAACAAAAGAGTATTTAAAAAAATTATTAATTTACTGAAAGAAAACAAACATAATACATTCCGCCACCAAAAATAGAATAAATATTTAAATTGATATAATATACTTATAAATATATCAGTACTGCAGAATGTATTTTATAATTAATTTAGATATACTAAGTTAAGAACAAGTTTAATAATTACCATTGATCCCATGGGCTTGTGATATGTAAAATTATATACAAAAATTAACACTTATCTTGATAATTTGTACGGTTTATGAATAATCCCTTAACTGCTGATTAAATGTTACACATTTCGCTCCCCAATGCCACCGTTTTTCACGTAAATGCGCGAATGTAATGTATTGGGGGAGATGGGGGGAAGAAAGGAATAAATAAGCAAATCCTCTGAATTAAGTAAATCTTTCTCAAACACTGTAAACACTGTCAAGGTCCTTTTATAATATTTCAAAGCATTAGGAATAATTTTATGGATATCAGTATACAGAAAAGATCGTACTTCAAAAAGATATATATATACGCCCGGGTCAATTAACACATGGCTGTGCGAGAAATTTATATACGCCAGTGGCACTTAAATCGTATAGTAGCTTTAGCATCACTGTATAGTGTTAATGAATTGAAAACAATGTTATTGTATGGAGGGTGGGGACGATGAAAGTTATGATTGAATTTTGGATCGAAAGCATTGAAAGTTTGAGAAGCACTGATTTATTTTTTTTTCTTTTTGCATGTCCGGATGACATGTATAATAGAAAATATAACTTGCAAGAGCTTCACGTATACATTTGTTTCCTTAAAATTAGAAATGAAATTTAACCTATAGAAACTCAAGGATTAACTTATTGAAAGATATGCTCATAAATGAAAAAAAATTAGAAACCCATAGTGCTCCATTCGTGCGTTTTTAACGTTATACAAGGGGTGATCAAATGAAAAGGTACGAAACGACACGGTGGGTACAAATATAGACTTTATTCAAAATATACACCATAGGCCTGAGCACAACGATCCCACTGATGAACAAGCCGCAGGATTCCTTGTTCCCAGAATTCCTGTGGCTGTGACGAGACCCAGTCCTTCACAGTGTCCTTGAGTACGTCGTCCGAGTTGAAGCGCTTTCCTTTCAGGTGTTTCTTCAGTGGACCAAACACATGGAAATCGCAGGGTGACATGTCCGGACTGTAGGACGGATGGTGCAACGTCTCCCATTGGAACTTGTCCAGTTCCATTTGTGTGACTCTGGAGACGTGTGGACGTGCGTTATCATGGAGCAGAACCACACCCTGCGTGAGCAGCCCCGGTCTCTTGTTCTTGATGGACCTGCGTAGGCGTCGGAGTGTCTCACAGTACACATCGGAGTTAATGGTTTTTCTGTGCTCGAGTAGTTCTGTGCTCGCATCATTTGGACGCCACTTTTTATAAGAGCCTTTGCTCTCTCCTGCGCATGCGGGCACCCGCGCACGATCCGATCCCAGTTAGAGTCTCCAATGCATCCCGAGATGTCTCGCTACATTCTCCCCTGACGGAATATACAAATATTTAACTGTTTCATTTTTATGTCGTTTCGTACCTTTTCATTTGATCACCCCTTGTATATTGGTTATATATGCAATATCTTTATTTATTTTAGTTACAAATACATTCCTTGCATTACATTTTTTTTGTATTATTAGATTGTTGTTATTTGAGTACTATACTCATTATGAATAATCAGCTAATATGTTTAAATATCATGTTTATATGTACAAAAATGAGAAAAATTTCTGAAAAAATTAATGAAATGTCTGAGTTATGAAATAAAAATAGTTAAAACGAATCAAAGCAGAGATTTATATGCTCTAGGATATTACGTTTTTTTTTAAATTTATATAACAATCAATAATAAATGAAATAAATAAAATTCCTATTAAATTGAAAATTAAATCCAACAACTTATAAAAATTAAAAATGTTTTTTCGTTAATTTTTTTAAACTTTTTACCTTTTGCTTCGAGTTTCATTGAGTACTTAAAGAGCTAAAAATTATTTTGATATTCTTTTTCAAGGACCTTGAGTGTCAAAGTGCACTTAACACTAATTAAAACGTATGTCTCGCTGAAAAATATTTGAGCTTTTAATTAAGAAAGCATTATAATTAATTGATGTGTATCTTATCAAAATAAAAACAGAAATGTTTTTCTAGAAGTTTGAGGTTCTAAATTTCACCACCATTAATAATTACAACATGTTAGATAATATTTTCATTATATCAATTTTGTTTCATTATGTGTAGATTTAAATTATAATGTTTCATTCATCACTAATGTGTGCTATTAAGTAACAATTCTTTTAATAATGGATTTATTGCAGCGGCTAATCATTTTGCATTATATTTAAAAAAATTTTAAGCAAATTTTAAGAACATTTTTAAAACTAAATTAACACCTTAAATGAATCCCGCACATACATCCGTCTTGCTTACCCAGTGCATTAAGAGACACTGACGTATATATACGTCTTTCTGAAAAACGATTATTTTCTTTGTGGTGCTAAGAGTAAAACTATTCTGAAAGCTTTGGAATGCAATTAAAAGTCTTGACAGTGTTTGTGAAAGATTTACTTATTTCGGTGGAAAATTTGTTTATTTGTGCCTTTTCTCCACCCCCCCTTCCCCTCCAATATACCACGTATACGCGCTTATGTGAAAAACGGTGGCACTGGGGAGCGAATCACATAACTTTAAATCAGCAGTTAAAAGCTTCACCCCAACTGTATAGTTCGTGGCGAGATTAAAAAATCTTATATAGTAAATTTTGTTACAAATATAAAAGCTGTTCTACACCTAATGTTATAGAAAAAAAAACAGCAAAAACTTGCATGGTGATTTTTTTTCTAAAAACATCTGCCCTTAATTAAAACTATTTAAATGCAGACTAAAAGGTTTTAAGAAACGTTAACCCCAAAACTTAATCCTATCTTAAAATTTAAATCTAAAAACCTTTAAACTGTTCAAATTTTTTCAATAAGTGCAGTTTTTTTTTTTTTTTTTTTTTTTTTTGTATCTGAATATGTGTTTATGATGAGTTTACTTCTGCTTATTATGCGAAATGGACAGCATAAATAAATAGTTAAAATGCGATGCTCGGAGAGAAAATAAAAGTCTCACTAACCTGTCACATAATTCTTTTTAGTACCGGATTTTAAGAAAAAATCCCTTATAAAAAATAAGTGGCAACAAGTATAGGCCATATTGATTCTTTAAAAACAAGTTAGATGGATTTGTACAAGAAAAGTGTTTTGATAGACTTATAAAACATTAACTTACTCCCTCTCTTTCATATTATATTACATCAAAAACATTTTAAGAAGTTAAGAAAATATTTTTTTTATTTTTTATCCCATTCACAGTCGCCCAAAGACATTTTCACCAAGTAAGTTGCCTCCAGTGCATGAAAGTTTGGTCGCTTAACCCGTACAGTCAGTATATTGGGTGTAACGAATATATGGCATTTAATACCTTTTCTTTTCATTACTACTATAAAGATGAGTTATGGCATTGGCAGTCTATACGTTGACATGGCTCAAAATGACCCTGACCTGTTTTTGCTGTCACCAATCCGTTTATGTCTTCGTCTGAAGAAAGGAAATATAATGTTTTCTTCTTCTCCCAAAAAGATGTAATAGTTCTCTAGGAACTAGAATAGTTATATTTTCCTAGATGTTCTTTGATAAACGTTTTATGGCAGGGTTTCGAAATTGAAAAAAGTTAAAATTGGTAAATATTTCTGAAGTCTGGAATTTTCAATCAAAGTTTTAAAAATAGAAGTAGAGAAAATTTTTAAATCTAATACCATTTATAACATTTATTGATACAAGCATATAAAATATAGTTAATGTTGGATATATATAAAAAAAATATTAATTCACACATAAACAGAGAAGACAATTATTCAGGCAGAAAAAAAATTATATTAATAGATCAAAAATCTATCCTACAAATGGATTATTGCTAAATTTTATAAACTGGTAATGAGAGATTGAGCAGTCATTGTTTCATTATTATAGGAGAATCATTAATTTATGAAAAGCATCTGCTAGAAAAAATGAATATTAATCTTTAAAAGCGACAAAAAAATTTAATGGTACAATCACAAAAACAAAGGACTTACGTGAAATTCAAATATATTTTACCGCAATGAGAGAGAGAAAAAACAAAACGATAAACCATGTAAAAAATCAAACAATGGGGAATAACTCAAGCAACGAAATGAAATTTTTTATTTAAATATCAATTATTCTATCAAAATCCCCAAGTTATAACATTACTAGCAAAATTCAACTCTCAAATTATGTTACATTTAAAACCAATAGATGCATAGAGAAATATAAACATACTTATTACTTAAATGTACGAAAAGTCAGTAATATTCGATGTTGTTATTACACTAAGTATCTATCCATCAACTTCTAAATCTATAATCTAATAAACGGTGGTCTGGGTAAGGCGGACGTGGTCAGAGTGGACACTGCGAAACTCATCGTGGTTAGAGCGGACACATTTCCCCCATCTTAGAATTAATAAATAAGTAAATAAATGCTTTTAAAAATCACAAATATAATTTAAAACAGTATTTTAAATCTCTTTCATGTGGGATAACGGTTTTTTTTTACTGAAGCCTTTCTATTTTTGCATTCGATTATCGAATTACAAGGTTTAATACATTTTTGCCAATCAAATTTAATTATTTATATTAAATTGTTAAGATACTATAGTTCGAGTGCATTTTAAATATAGTAAAATGTAATAAAAATAAAAACTTTCAGATAATTTTTTAAAAATTAATAATAAGTAACAGTATATGAAAGGTCCAAACTGCACACTAGATGGTATGTGACTGATTAGGGAAACAACACAAAGGTGCAAGAGAATGTCCGCTTTGCCCAACATGCTTTCCTCATGTGTCCTCTGTAGCCACTGTCCACTCTAACCACGTCCGCTCTGGACCCGTAACAATCATAAACGTATCCTCTAGTAGAAAATGTATGTTTATATTTCTTTTAATGTATTACTTTCATTAATATACAATTACAACAATATCTTTACCGAGACAATAAAAAAACTTTCTCTACACCTAGTACATTTTGTTTAATTAAATGATTACAAAAAATATGAAGGGAAACCAGGTCTGAAATTAAAAGGTGTATATATATATGTAATGACTTCTTCTAACTCTCTTTAACTGTACCCAGTTAAATCATTTCCTAGAGTTCTTTCGCATCTTAATCTAATTGCTCGCGCGCATTTGCATCCAATCACGACTCCTGTTACAAAAGAGTCGTACGACCTTCACCGCCAGTTTAAAAACTCGGAGCAGACGGTTACGTTCTCTTCTTCTTCTCTCTTGTCTTTTGTCATCATCATGTAGTCTGCTGCAGCTAGTGTTTGTGTATTGTTGTGTGTGTGTGTCTATTTGTGATTACGTACATCTATGTGTCTTCATGTTCAGTGTACAATAAACAAGAATAGCTAATATGAAGACTACCTCCTCCATAACAATTAAAATCCAACATCAACCATCGTAAATAGTAACCTTACGGAAATACCAACACCGGCCACGCTATCAAGATCTTCGCCAAAAGTCGCAATCTTTACTAAATAAGTCATCATCCATTATATATATGTGTGTGGGTGGGTGACTGTATGCTCACTTTAAATCATTCACTTACTCTTGTGAATGATACTTACTCTTACTCTTGAAATAATAAAATTATTTAAAATTATTTACCATCTTTTTAGAAACACAAAAGTAAAAATTACAAGTTTTAGAAATTTATTTAAAAATTAACATTTTTATGTATTTTACTGGATTAAAGACAATTGTAATTTAATGTTGTATCAATAAATTTATCTTAATATAATAAAGATTATTTTTTGAATACAAGAATGTTCTTTAAAAAAGAAAATTAAATAATACATAAAAAAGGACTTGATAGTGTCCTCTTAGTTTTTTAGAAATGCTTGCAAGTCAATAGTTAAGCTGAATTAAAACGCATTCACTCATTAATGTTAACTTTTCCCTTTAATCCCAAATATTTCAAAAGAAGAAAAAAATTCTATATGTCTCAACAATCTCTTTCGTATAAAATAAATTTCAGAAGCTCTGTTGAAAAATAACTTTCTTCTAACATTAATAACCTGCTATTACTAATTATATATATAAAAAAAGTTTTCTGTGTTCTTGTTTATTTCAAGGTCCATGCCTGATTTCACCAATTAGGAACTTCCTGTTAATTGTGTTCCTTTTATAAATATTCATAGAAAATTTTAAATATTTTGCATAAATACTTTTTTTCAAATTTTTATATTTATAAATAGATATTAAATGCATGTTACAATGGAAAAATTTGTTTGTAATTTATTCGGAAGTATAGTTTTATAAAAGAGGCTGAAATATATATAGCAAATAAATAAAAATATAATCAAAATAATTAAAAATGCTGAAGTTTTTTTTCGGTCTAAAAAACATTTTGAGTTTGGATCTTAATCTTTAGCTAAGAAAACATTTTAATGAATCCATTTGTTCGTACATTTCAATAAATAAAACAATATAAGAAAAGTCCAAGTTCAAAAATGAATGTGTGTAGCCTTTAACCTCCATAGATTTAAAGAAAGACTACACAGTTAAATACAAGTAAAAATTCACGTATAAAAGATATGAATTAAAGAAATTAATTACATAGAACTAGTCAAAAGTTGAGGACCAATTCTGAGCGAAAAGGTATTTCCTTTCACATATAATCTAATAAAAAAATTGTAATATATATATATAAGTAAACTTAAAATTCAAATATATATACTAAAAAATTATAAACTGCACTTTTTTAAGAAATTTTTTACTTACTTCTGTTATAGTAGCATCCTTATGTAATATACACAGTCGAACCTCCATATAACAAACCTCTATTTAGAGTAATTTTCCTGGAACCAAGAACATTTTACTACTTTCTTCGTAAAATAACCTCCCAATAGCGAAGTGCATTTTCTATTCAACGAACTTTTTCTATTGTGATTCGATTTTTTATGCGTATATTTAAAATATTTCATAACAGTTTTCAAATTATTCTCTTTTTAAAAACAATTTATATTGATAGATGGCCTTGAACTTGTTTTACCAGGGGCTAGCTAACTCACCTAGAGAAATGTAATTGCCATAATTTTTCAAACAAAAAACTCACGTAAAATTATCAGATTTTATCATTAATTAAATTTAAGAGTGTATGCTTAAAATTACTGGTTATAAAAGAATGTATGTTTAAAATTATTTGTAATCTAAAATTAGAAAACGTCATAAAATTATATTAAAAAATAATTTTAATATAAAATTACTTTTTGATGTTGAAAACACAGTGTATTTCTCGATATAATGTTTTTCTTTCTTGTATTCCTTTCAGATTTCTTTCAGATAAATAATATGTATAAAATAAATAGATATCAATTTTAAAAAAGGTGCAAATAATTACTTTTTTAAAATATATATAGTGTTTATAAATCTAAAATTTATTTATGTGGTCTCGAAAATATATTAAGAATACACAGTACCTTACAATTTTCAATAATACCAGGTTTTTATTTTTTTGTGGTTTATATCATTGGGAAGCTTGCCACGAAGTTCAAATCTGATAACCAATTACTTTTTAAGATATTTGAAGATTTCTAATCTTAGATTTTGGTTTCGGTTTCATTTTAAAGAATTTTTCCACTCTTAACTTGAATTAATTAAATGTATTTTTGAGCCCAATCAAATCTTCAGAGTGAAATTGTAATTAACTTCAATTTTCATTACTAAAATCATTCCTGCTTCATTGTGGTTTGAGTTTTTTTTTTAGTTCTTATTAAAATTAATTTCAAGGTCAAATTTTGTTTTAAAAAATAGTTTATATAACTTAGAAGCTTTATCACTAATTTTTCCCGTTGAGAAATTGCCATGGCCTAAACATTCTCAGGTTGCTATGAAAAACAATATTGTGAAGAGATGGAATACTACTGAAAGTGATGTATCTAAAAATCAGTCCCCAGCTGTTACAAGTGTTATACTGTTTACGTATTGAATACAATTATTCGGAATTCTAGTATTGCAGTTAAAACTAAATATTTCCACCATGTACCGAATTACGTTACAGTAAACACGTTGTAGTACTATATTATAAATATTTTAAAGTCGAGCAACAAAAACTCAAGCTTGCTAAAACTGTCCCAATTTAAAACAGAAAAAAATTAAATTTTATGTACAAACATGGCTATTTTTAGCTAAAGTTAGTAATATTTTTTTATACATAAATGCTTGTTGTTTCAAAACTTTCCTAAAAATATTAGGTTAAGATTTAGCTGAATAGCATGTCGTCGTAACAAGTGCTATCAATATTATGCAAAAATATTTTTGAATTTTAAAAAACATGTTCGGTCTTATTTAATTAAAGTAGTGTTTCAATGTCGGATATTAAAAAATTAGAGCTTTAGGGGCATTACAAATTTTTATTTCATGCCTTTACAAACTTCAAATGTGATTTTCTCAGACTTTTAATTTTGAAGATATGTGTTTTCTAATCCCTAAGACTCTTTTTCAGTTAAAGATAGAGTCTTGAAATTTTTTGTATATACTTCCAAACGTATGTTTCGTAAAAATTAGTATGGATTTAGGGCTGAGATCTCTAGTTATTTTTTTAAAAATGCTGAAACTAATATTTTAAAAATTTCCATGTTTTTTTTCAGGTTTACCTAGAAAAATAATTATTGAAAATCAACAATGGAACAGATTTGCAAATCCATTCCAATTTTTGTTTGCAATAATCTAAAAAACATATATCACTTAAAATTACTAAAGAAATTTAAAAACTGAGTATTTTATAAAAGTTGAAAAAAATTTCAAAAATTCTTCATTTTTTAAAATTATAAAATAATAAAAAATTCTGGTATTTTCACAGAATCAACTTAATAATGTAGTCTGAATATAAAATATATTTTTACGTATACTTTTATTCATTTTTACTTTTATAGACTTATAATGAAAAGTACTGTGAAGGATCTGTACGTGACCTTCTCACTAATCCTCTTGGGGAAACTTTGGTCTAGCATTCGCGTTAATTCACAGCTATCCCACAAGAAGAAACCCTGATATGGAGATTAGTTTGACTATATAAAGTGAAGCTTTTGTAAATGTAAGATAGAGGGAGCGGAGAAATCAATTTAAATCTCACCTTCGTAAGTCCACAACAGTTTCTCCGCTCCTTCTATCTCACAATTACAAAACCTTGACTTTATATAGTCAAACTAATCTCCATATCAGGGTTTCTTCTTGTGGGATAGCTGTGAATTAACGCGAATGCTAGCCCAAAGTTTCCCCAAGACGATTAGTAAGAAGGTCGCTTACAGATCCGTCACAGTACTTCGAGTTACGTACTTATAATTTAATTACCGTAAAATCCGGTGTATAACGCCGATTAGCACAAAAAATAAGATCGAAATTTAAGTATGCGCGTTATTCGCAGGGGACAAAAAGGAAAGCTTCCAAAATACAAAGAGAGATAAGCACAGAAAAAAGTAGACTTCTACATTTATCGAAATATTGTTTATTTAAAAGAAATGACATGTCTTATGATCTAAAAGAGTTGTAGTTCTAGAAGTATATTAATTTTTCAAAAGTCTGGTATAATACTTCGAATAAATGACTTTAAAATATAAGAGCATTGTATACTAACATTTCAGATTTCTTCGTAAAACAAAATGGTGTGCGTTATACTGTGAATATACCTAAAAATTAAAAAATGCAACTTGAAAGTATAGGTACGCGATATAGGCCTGATTTTACGGTAAATGCATTTGCAGAAATTGATAATCAAATATTATTTTATTAATTAACTAAAAATTTAGTCATAGAATTGCCATTATTTTATTAGCAAATAACAAAAAGATGGGTAAAATGTTCCTCCTCCGTAACGTTTAACGATAGAAAAAGTAAAAAAGAGTTTACCTTCTAATCTCATATGCTCTATTTTTGTGAATAATAGTGAAATCTGGTCACTCATGAATAGGAAAAGTCTTTTTCTAATGCCAAAAAGTAACAATATTATTCTTTAAGAGATGATTTTTGGCATTCAGCCCAAGATTTATTTATTGAACGTGTTGACGAATAAATTCTGTTTCATTTGCACCGGGGATCTATGATCCACTTTGTTGATTTTGTTAGAAGAATAAGATTACCGTCAAATACGAAATTGCAGTAGTAAAACATAAGAAAAGAGTTATTGATGACCCTACTAAGGATTACTTCTTCTGTATATACTTATATTTTTAATCAATAAAATAACATACAGTAAAGTATAATGATTGTAACAATTACAAATCAAAATATCAAGCACAGATACATAAATGATTTAACGATTACTTAGTCACTTCGAATTCATTAAGTGTTCATTAAGTGCAACAATGAAATATTGCAAGGACAGAATAATGAGTTTCTCTTTCTTTAATTTAAAGATTCCCATTCTTTTTTTTTATTAAAATGTTTCGTACTATCATAAATTTTTGTTTCAAAAAGACCTCAAAATTTGCTGCATTGTAATAAATTTTTTAAATTGAAAAATGCAAGGCCTAGCTCCAAAAAATATTATTTTAGTAAAAAAAAGATGCAATCCGTGCAGTTGATACAATTGACACAAACCCAACAAACGATCATTTTATGCATCATTACTTCGTAATAGATGAGTCCATAGGTCTGTTGGGATTACCAGTTTTGCTATGGACCCAAAATCCATCAACCAGTCTAGTTCAAAACCAGCTCTTTAAACACTGCTGAATCAAATCACTAGAAATCTGATGTATATAAAATATGTATTTTTCCTGCTTAATCCAAATTCCGAAAAACACAGAAAAGCTTCTATCCCCTCAAGTTTGCAGAAAAGCAGCTATACAAGTAAATTCCTACCTCCGAGGTGGTTCTTTTCAGTATATTCAAAATACATCAACAAAGTCAGCGAAATTTCCTTGCTACATCTATCATGTCAGAACCCCTATTCCCTTGTCGACGTATTTTGTAAAATAAGCGTTCACTTTTGAGAGGAAAACTGTTTCGAATCAAGTGCTTTTCGACTCAATAAAAGAGATTTTTTCGTGAAATGTCAGTGCTGCTTAGCTTACTCTACGTATGATTGTTTTTCCGTAAAGTATTACTGTTTAGCATACAATTGGTTTTATTGTTCTTCTCGTAATACCACTATTTTACTATAATATTCTTTCAGCGATGTTAATACTGCTGATAACTTCTAATGATGATTACTTTTATTGTTCAGTTTGAAATAATTTTCCCCATTTTTTTTCAAAGAATTAACTTAATTTCTTCGATAAAACAGTAAATTTGTCATTTTGAGATTTTGGCATTTTACTTAAGCATTTTTATTATTGTAATTTATCGTAAAATTTTAGATGTTAAATGAATTGACACTAATTATATTGATGGGGAAAATATTGAGCTGATACGTAATCAGACAGCGTTTGAAGCTCTAACAATGTAATTTCACCAATTCTGGAGAATATCATATTTGAATTTTATGTCACGCAGGAATCCGTCCTATTCATTCGCGTTCTTGTTTAAAAAAAAAAAAGATTATAATTAAGTAATATTTTAACAGGTAAAAAAAATCATAAATAAATTTATCCATTCAATGTTTAAAAATACGGAAAAGGAAAAGTTTTTTTAATTAAGATTAATATTAAGTATAGGTTTAAAATTAAGTCTTTTTCCAACAAAAAGAAGAAAATGAAATTGCACGTAATATTTTTAAAACAGAATATTGGTATTAAATACTTCTCTAAAATCCCATGATTATTTCTGTAAAGTATTTTTTTTTTATTACTTATACATATTTTTTCAGAAAAAAAATATTTTTCTTCAGTTTAAAATTCATTTATTTGTAAAAAAATATATATAAAAAATTTTAATTAAAAATTCCGTTCTTTTGTTTAACATTAATTATCAATAATTAGAGAACAAAAGAATCGCCAAATAAATAGCTAAAGAAAAATAATTTGATATCTCTTATTACTCTCTCTTTGGCATACTTCAAAAAAGTTTTTTTCCCAACAGTATTTTTCCCAAATAACTCAAAGTGGAAAAAAAGCAATAACCGCTAATGCAACTTTAGTCGACCTAAACTGCCCTTTATTTGACCTTGCCTTTTACTGAACGATTCGCCACTGAGGCAAGTAAATGACAATACTTGTCTTTTGTTTCCTTTTAATCTTGAAAAATCATCAACATTTATTAATCTACTACCCGTTGCCATGGCAATAAACGCATTGTACTTATGTATAAGCAACGAATTTCACTTATCTCCGATTTAAGCTCGGAATTATAAAGTAATTCTTTGTTTATATTATGACCGTGGAGTCATTTCCCTTTCATTCTATTCTTTTCTTCCATTGTATCTTTTTTTCCTTTCAAAATACGGTATTCTTTTCTCTTTAATACCATTCTTTGCTCCATTTATTAGAGAAAATTATCTTGACTACGAAAAAAGAACGGTCGGTAAAAAAAAATCGTTTGTCAATAGCTTAGTGTAGCTGTAAAATAAATTCTGGAATCATAACATCTGCAGCTCCTGTGTTCAATCGGATGAAATTATTTTCCCAAATCTAGCTGAATTATGCAATTTTTTTTCTAAGAGTCGTTATCCTCAGTATTGCAATCCGAGATGTGAAAAGAGGATAAGTTTTCGAATGAAAAACCTCAAATAATACATTTAATGCAAGAAATAGTAGTGGCAAAAACAAATTAATTCATGGAGATAGAAATTGGAAGAATGGATAGAAATTCTGTAACAAAAAATCAAAAGAAGGAACAGCTTTTCGTTCTATTGTTTAAATTATATTCGAGAAAAGAATAGCATGTTTACTTGCCAAAAAAAATACGATAATTTTTAAAATATATAATAATTTAGAATATTCATATTACTGTGGGTATATGTTTCTATATTTTTGAAAATTTATTTTTTCTTAAGGACATTACAAAATTGGTAATTTCAATGTTATTTTTACAGCTATTAGAATTTTTTCAGGAGAAAAACACAAATAAATAGAAACTCAAACTTTATAATATTCTGCTTAAGACTTTCAGATACCATCAAAATTAAATAAAGTATTAAGTTCTACATATTATATAAAGTTACATATTAATATATTAAGTTTTCTATTACTTATTTCATTTCATTTCAATAAAAAACAGTTTTCTTTATTGCTAACTGGAATATAAATAACTTGCAAAATGTGTTTCCTTGATTTAGAAACCTACTTAATCAATTTCTAAAGAAATATTTTACTTCTGAAAAGCGCGTCTTATCAATTTTATTAAAAATAAATCTTCCAATGTCAGCATCTTTTGCTTAAGCACAATAAAATGAATTACGATAATTGCATGAAATTGTATACAGAAAGAAGGCTACAAGTTTGCTAACATACATTTATTACAAAACATATGATTCATCTACCTTACAAGAAAAAAAAGTCCGGAATAAATTTTTTTCAAATTATATAGATTCTTTTTGTTTTAATTGCACTTTGATTCTTTCAAAGCATAAAATTAAATTATATTCATAAAACAAAACATTTCTGCTAGACCAATCTAACTTTTATTTTAATGACCTATTCATAAAAGTACAGAAATTGAGATAAAAGAATTAATTATTTTATAAATGAATTATTCAATATCCCATTTGGTGTTTCAAAACTTTTCCCGGAATTCTAAGAAAGTAAAGGAATGAAAGATTAAATTATATATCGTTTATCATAACACTTTTTATTAAAAATGTTGTAGTACAGATAAATCGAAATCATTTGAAAGGTTGAACATTCATCATATTAGCCACAGAGTTTTTCCAACAAAAATCAAGTTATAGCTGAAATTTTATAGGAAAAAAATCATTCATTTGCTTTTAAATGCTAAGTATTAGTTTAAAGTGTATGGTATTAAACAATTCACTGAAATAACAAAAGGGACATATGAATTGAACCAGAAAAGTCAAGTGAAACAAAATACAGGATTATCAGGAATGATTGACACGATTACAAAATTTAATATCTCTCAGATAAATAAACAGAAAATATTAGTTAATATGTCACTGTACAGACAGAACAAGAAATTTTGAGTTTGTAACATTGTTTTTGTCCAATAAAGGGCAGCAATGGTGTAATCAAGATGTTTTTGAAATTATGAACAGAAGTGGAAATGTCATCGTAGCGGAAGAAGGCGTTTTGTGTGTTCTCGTTTGCAAAAAGTAAGCAAAAAAATCTCTTGTAATCACTGTTCAGCTTGAAATTCGTAGAAAATACCATAGAAATGCACCGACGTCTAAGAGTATAAGAAGATGGTTTAAACTCTTCCAGGAAACTAGAAGCCTGAGTGAGGCTATAGTCAAGGGCGACCAGTTTGTTCGCCAGAGAATGTTGAAAGATTGCGAGATACGCAGTCCAAAGAAACCGACGGTTCGTACTATTAGGGAACTTATGTTACCTCAGTCTACCATATGGACTGTATTCAGAAAAAAATGCATTTTAAGCCGTACAAATTGAAAACCGTGCAAGCATTGAACCGTAGTGACGAGTTGCCGGCTGGGTGGCGTGGTTGGTTTGTCGCTGGCCTTCTACACCCAAGGTTGCGGGTTCGACCCCGGCCCAAGTCGATGGATTTTCTTGATGCAGAAAATCGACAGCGGCCATGTCGTATAATTATACGGCATGTGAAAGAACCTTAGAGTGTCTGTTTGGTTTGGATGCTCTCGGCAAGATTGAATCCTAGTACAAAGTTCGCATCGTCAAGAGCTCAGGTGCCTCCCTCTGTGGAGGAAACTGGGTGACAAAATCGCTTGCTGTAATTGGTATCGCCTATATGGTGCAGCGCTAAAAAGTAGTACCAGCTCCTGGGGAATGTACTAGGTCTGCAAAGGTTTAAAATACCAATATGCGCAGCCCCATTGAAAAAAAAACGTCTAAATTACTGCCTTTACATGGATGAAACTATGCAAAACGATCATTTTGTCAATCAACTCGCATTTATTTTACGTCAAGAATCGTTACATACGAAAAAGACTTCCTATTTTATCTTTACAATGATATGTTAATTATCACTTTATGTTTATTCATTTGGGAATTATTAAATTTTGTTATCTGGTCATTCATTCCTGAAAAACCCTGTAAAAGAATGGAGGCAACTTATTAAGTGAAAATGCAAGTTTGAGCTGAAGATAGAATTTTAACAAATAAAAATTTGAAAAATATCAAAGTATTGTAGAAATGATGTACAAAATTATTTTTTCAATTCACTTTTTTTTTTTTTTTACCAACCATAATCAAACCATCTAACTCTATAAGGAAAGTAAGATTTCTTATCAATATGTGACCTATTTAAAAAAATCAAACCAATATTATCCAAACAGTTACTATTTGTGCGTTCAGGTGTTTGTATTGTGTATTATTTAATTCCTTTTGAAAAAATTGTACAAATATTTCAACAAATAATAAAATATGAAAATAATAACAATAATGGAATTTAAGTAATAAAATATGAAAATGTTAACAATAATGCAATTTAAATAATAAAATATGAAAATGTTAACAATAATGCAATTTAAATAACAAAATTTGAAAATGCTACGGACATAGATTTTCACTCGTAAAGGACATAAAAACTAAAAGGTTTCCAAAATTAGTTTTATCAGATAATATTCGAAAGTTAAGTGCAAGAAAATGAATAAAAATACTTAATTAAATATAAGTTTAACAGTTAAAGAATTACTTCTTCATCTCGAGGATCCTTTGGTGCTTCTTTGAGGAGCTTTAAGTATGTTGGTATTCTATTTCATGATGAGATATAAGGGAGATAAGCACAAAAAAGTTAATTGTGTCTTAGAAAAAGTTATTCACGTTCAAAAAATTGAAAAAAAAATTAATACTCTAAGTGGAAGGAACATCGAAGCACCTCTTAACAAGAGAATTTTACCTCAGAAATAAATTAAAAAAACAGCTGCTCCAATCTTACAGCCATTTAACAATTTTGATAGTAATTTTTTAAATAATATAGGATTAGATAAACTAATTTTATAATTAGAGTTAATAGGGTTCCTCTAAATTTCAGATTTTTTCACTAAAGGTAATATAGCACAACCTTTCAAATTTGGCACATTTCTTGATTTTATTTAAACTTTATTTCGTAAAAAAAAAATTTTAACATTATCCATCACCGTTATTAAGACAAAAGCTAACGATACTAGGCTAATTGAAGTTCCTATTGTTCGGATAAAATAAATGCTTTGAATTATGCTATAAACTATTGATAATTTAAAATAGAGTATTCAAGTTGATGTGTTTTCTCATGCATTTAAATAAAACATGCTTACAAAAACATGCATGAACACGCAAGCTTTTAATTTGTGGATTAGAGTTTCTTCTAAATAAAGCAAAATTCTGAAAATATCTTTAAGTAGAGCACTTATTATAATTACAAAAATCTCAAAGAACTAAACCAATTTTTAAGTTTTGAAAACAAAATCAATAATACTCTTTGTTAGAATAGAAATACAATTTACCAATTTTATGAATGAATAATTTTGACATTAATTCGAATGAATATGCATGGATTTTGGCAAAGCTGTAGATTAATAAAATATAATGAAAATTCTTATATTAAATCCATAAAATAAAACACTAATCGAAATAATCATTTAATACAAAGATAATGGGAATAATTTAGTTATGGAGGTTTCACTTTTACATTTATAGACGTGGTAATTAAAATGTTATGGTATCTAGTTTGTGGTTGGTGTTCTTTCTGTCGAGTCGAGTAATTTCCTCAATATGATATCCTGTCTCTCTCTCTCTCTCTCATTGTCTTTCTTTTTTGATACTGGCAACCACGATGAAACACTTCTCACGAGGAAAAACAATTAAAAAGTTTCTTTTGATATTCCATACTTCGGGGTAAACAACATACACTTATTTTTCTGGCTTAAATTGCTGACATCCGTTTCTAAACTTTACTTTAAGATCTTTTATTCATATCAGTTCCTCTTGTAATTTGAAATTTATTTCCTTCAATGTGACCATATGATTTCTTAGTCAACTGTGGTATTCCCATATAGTCAAAGCATTTTCAAACCTGCTTTCAAAATCTGAATCGACCTCATTTAAATATTAAATTTAGGTTAAAGCGTCATCCTCCTGGCAGATTGCTAGCGAGAAAATGAGAAACTGGGAAAATTCGCAATGTCCAATGTTATACTGCTTTAGCTTATTTCTGGAAAGAAAAGCTGAAATGATGCTCCTTGTTTTAATAAAACCTATGCTGCCACCTTGTAACTTTGCAAACTAACATTAAATTTAGTAAATAAATCTGTAAAATAGGTAAAATCTGGTTTCCCCTTGATTACATTTTCTTTTAAAAAAGTCACAATCTGGTTTAATGAGAGTCACTATCGTAGACCCCCATTTACACCACATAGACCCCCAAATTATTTTTTTACAGACTTGGACCCTTTGAAAGTCGTCATTGACCCCTGGGGATCCATATAGACTACTTTAGTAATCACTGATACACATTAATAAAATTCGGAGGTAAACAAACGTATCTATGTATGTGAGGCCGAACTGTCAAAGCAGAAACGTGTCAAAAGTACCAAAAGATGAGAAATAATCCAAGGAAGCCATTTTGACCCTTTAAATTCTGAAATTGCAATTAATTAAGAAGATATAAATTAAAAACGGTAAAATGATCAATTAGTTTGCCCCTGTATGTAGTTTATTCTGCTAAAAAACCGAAGAACAGGGCTGAGGAAGATTTTCGGCATTTTCGTTGTCTTTAAAACTGCAATCTGAATTTTTGTATCCAAATCAGACAAAAACTAATTCCTTAATCGGAAAGATTGCTTATTTCGCCACAATGTGGTATAATTTTTTCTTACAAAATAACGATACTTTCTATTTTTACGATTGTTTTTAAAATGTCAATTTCGACGCGTTTTTATGAAAAGAATTTTTCAATCCTTCTGTATGGATGGATTTTTTTATATTTGTAATGTGAATCAACATTCTGTACTAAAAAAGTTCATACTTTGTTCTTTTAGAATCAGTGATTTAAAAAATTAAATACTAAAAGCTTTTTTTTTTACGATTTTTCAAAAAATACTCAAAATTCTAATTAAACATTTAATAACTTCGTCATTTATAAAAATAATCACGCCAAACTTTTTTTTCCGTTGGTCAAACATTAATATCTGGAAAATTTCTTAAAAATTGCCGATTTTAAAAAAGGTTTCGTGTTTTACGTCTAATGGACATTTTTCAAGAATTTATGAATGCGATATTTTTCTTACATTTTTTTGTTTAAATTTACTCTGGTTTGTTATCGATGCCTGAAACTCAAAAACGCCAACTTAAAAATTAAGCCCTCAAAAAAATGAAAACTTAAAAAAACATTCGCAAGCAACGTTTATACAAAGCGAAAGGTGCAATTGGCGTCGAAAATCGGTTTTCGAGCCAAATGAAATTTCATGACTTACCCTAGCACAGATTTCAAGATTTTGAGTGCTTATGGCGTATGCGTGGAAAAATAAATTCAGTAACCTCACAAATCCCTCTTCCCTCCTTTTTGCCATTAATGGGATGGATTTTAAATAAAATAGATTTCTGTTTTTAGTGCCATTTTCTTAAGCAAACGGTATTTAAGGATTCATTGGAAAATGAATATTTCTGATCAGTTTTATTACTTTAAATTCTCTGAAGGAAATTATTGTTAAAATAATGAATATATTAGTTCTGTATAATATACCTTTTTTTAAGTCAGATATGTTTCCATCATTTCATAAAAGTTTCTTCCTCTTAATTTATAAGAGACTGAAAGAAATCATTTAAACAATAAGCTTAAAAATATTAGAATATAATGATTCTGTTTTTATCAGACAGTATTACTATTATTTTTTAATGTTTTTTATGCAGTGATTGTAAAAAAATTCCCAGAGTTGTTTTTTTTCACACAGTTATATATTTTTAATCGAGCATTCAAACTTCTAAAAATTAGCAGTCATTGCAATAGCTAGCCGTAAGAATTTTTTAAATCATCATTAAATAATAATAAATTTACATTAATAAATTTTTAAAAAAACTAAAGCGGTATTGTTTTTTATTATTCTTTACCAAAAAATATTATTTTAAAATAAAATCGTACACTGTCTATTTTTTTTTTTGTGGCTAAAACTAAATTAGTTTTTTGAGGCATTTTTATGCTGACGGTATGTAACGATTGATTGGTGAATAAAAATTTCAGATCTATTCTATTATTTTAGATTCTTAGAAAGTATTTATGGTTGAAATGATGAATATGTTTAGTTTTTGTAATATATTTCATCATAAATGTTTTCTTTATTGCTTTAAATTTATGTTTCATTAACTAAAGCAGTATTGTGTTTTGTAAATCATTAATTGAAAATAGAAATTTGGAGGAAGATCTTATTTTTCAAGGGGGGGGGGAGAAGAAAATTTTTTACACTCGAAATTGTTCGTGCAACCTTGCGCTTAATGGAGTGAAAAGAAACCTGTCTGACGAGGAAAAGATGTGGAACAAATTTGGAAAAAGGAAATTTTAATGACAGAATTACAGTTATCACTCACATCGACTTCGCAAACACAGAAGTGCTGACGAAGCGAGGGAAAGAGAAAATTCCTTGTTAGTAAAATTATACACTCTACAAAAGCCCGTGCAATGCCGGGCTGAACGGAGAGGAAAGGAACTTGTCCGACTGGGTAAAGAAATTGAGGTAATTTTGAAAAGGTAATTTTAATGGAATATTAATATATAAACCCCACACACCCACTCTTGGAAGTACTCATATTGAGAGCGGAAAGGGAAATATTTATAATTAAAAAAAGCCCGAGGCACTCCGGACCATACAGCTAGTTCAACATTATTATTTAAATAAGAAGAAAAAATTGTGAGGTTTTTAAATTCGAAATAACATGATTCTTTTTAATATACATTTAAATTGTATGGATACAAATTTAAATTTAAATAATGCAATACAAAAGCCATACCAGAAATTTTTCAGTCAAAAACAAAAGTTACTTTCTTTTGTTCAAACGATATTTTCCTTCTCTTAATTATCTATATAGCTTTATTTTGATCATTAGAATATACTTTCAGTGGAATCAAATGAAAGAACAATAATTTTGAGCAAAACATTTTATCGAATACATCTATTGCTAATGATATACTGTATAAAAAGTAAAATCACGGAATCTGAAGTTAAATTAAAAAATTTGAGTAGCACATATCATTATTTCCCCTTAATTCTAGAATATTCGCGTATCCACTTCTTATTTTAAACTTCATTTGATTTTTTCCCTTCCTGAAAATGTACTCTTTTCTTCCTCTTGTTTACGTTTTTCTATTCCTGATTTGACTATTCATTTATGGATTTTCCTGACCCTTATCAGACGTTTTCTTCTAAAACATGTTTTAATAGCATCGTTTTTTTTCTATTCATTTAATAGATTCAAGTTTAATAGAGGAAAGTTTGGCTTGGAATATCAGTCTCAAATATCTCTCTTAAATTAAATACCTTTTACAATGGGAGAGAGGATATATTTTCGTGCTTTTATAGTACCAATACGGACAAATTCATTTCTTCTTTATTTAATTATAGTTTTCAAACTAAATTTTAAAGTATTTTATTTGTAGAAACGGGATGAGTGATTTCTCTTTCAAGGAATTCGCAATGAATATTAAATGTTTTATTTGATATTAAGAGGAAACAAGTAACTTCACTCAAAGTAAAATTTCAGATTTTACAGATTTTTTTATTATAACCGTTACATGAGTAAGTTTCGCTTAAGACGATTCTATATAATAAAAACAAATAATGTTTCAATACATATTTTTTACAAAATTTCTGCTTAATAATTTGCCAATCTTCCCTATCATCTTAATTAAAATATAAACTAAGAAATGCCAATCAAGGCGTGGTAAATTCTGCTCAAAAAATAAAACAAATTAAAGTAAATTAAATGGCAGTTTGTTAAACCAACATTCAAATCAAATCTTAAAGAAGATATGTGCAAGTGGTACTTCAATAAAAATTTATATCTCACCAATATGTACTTTTTAAATAAAATTAAGGTACTAAAATACTATCGCAACAATGTCAACGTTCAAGATAACTTGCCAAGTTGGCAACCCCGATTTTTTATGTACTATACTTGCTGAATTAGCAATTATGCACTTCGTTCCATATAATATCGCCAATACGGTTGCGATAATTCGTAAGTACCAAAATTAATATACTAATATGACTTAGAGCTCCTTTATTTTTATCACGGTCTCTTCTCACTACTCCAAATGGTGATTTTTGTTTGAATAAAATTTAAAGTACAAGGGAAAAGGGAAAAAAGATTAAAATTAAAATAAATCATATTTTTAATCAGTAGATTGCTATTTTTCATAAAACTCTTTAGTTAAATTCAATCCCAATTTATGTATAGATCATACATAAAATATTTTTCAAACTTGCAAAATTGTCTCCTTTTTTTGTATTTGTATACATATTTTTCTAAATGACCCTTTCAGAATTTATTTAAAAACTTGTACAAAGTTATGCTTCCTAATAGATTGAAGTACGCTTGTAGCTTTAAAAACACCACGCATGTGGTTTTAAATTGATAATAGTAGACGTGGTTCGTTGAGTATTAAGAAAGTAACAGTTTTAGATAACAAAAGCTATTTGAACTGATTTTTATCTCCTTCTAAATGCTCAAAATCCGTTGTTAGTGTTATTTTAAAACTGTATTCATGAATAATAAAAACATGTAATTATTAAAATATATTTTAACAGAGTAGAATGTAGTATATTTCCTTGTTGAAGACTTCGTGTCTCCGTTTTTGTATTAAATATTTTGGAACGTGTCTGGAAGAAAGCCAAAGTTGTTCTGAAAACTTTAGTAAAGTGGCTGTTAGCGAAGATAGAAAGATATATTCAGTAGACGTTTTTTGTAGCAGTGACGAGATTCTATAACTTTTACTAGGTTTATTTCAACAGGTTAACTGAGATTAAGTTCACAAAAAATTCACTTAAACATAATTGCTAATATTTTTTAAATTTTCACTAAATCCCTCGAGTGTTTTATTACTATTTGAAGAATAATGTTTCTAAATGTTTTCAAGTCTTTCAATTTTGTGCGAAATTAAACTCAACTTAAATCTTAACCACGGATTACTAACAGTGCGTTAACTAAGTGAAGAAGACCTGATCTTCCAAAGCTATTTATAAAGCCAGACCAACGTGATCGTGCGGTATGACGTCAATCTGTGACGTCACCACCACTATCTATGATATGTTTTAGGTTGGTTGGTCGATAATTTGCGTGATGCGTTAAAAGAAGTCTGAAGAAAAAAAAGGTTGCGTGCTCCAACTCTAGCCCTTTTTTTCTTGGTCTTTATATTGTAGTTTAAGTTGTTTGTGAAGAGGAAAGTGCTTTCAGAAGGCGCTCTCTTTTCAGGGATTTTTTTCTTTTTACTTTCATTGAAGTATTCGAAATTTCGAAACTTCAATGAGATGTTACATTGATTTTAATGTTTTATATGAGGTTTTTTTTATTTAGTATTGTGAAATCCATAACTAGTTACCAACTTTGAATGTCTTTGACTATCGTGAACAAAACTTTTCAAACAATACAATTCTCTTTGTTTTTCTGATTATCTTTCGAATTCTTTTTTAGAAAATCAAAAAAATTATTTTTATGAATTATTAATACTTTTTTTCTCGTCAGTAAATGTAAAATAAGAAATAAATAATGACAAATTCAAAAAAAAAAAAATTAAGAACTTTTTCAAGTGATTTTCATCAATAACTGTTAGATTATAATGTACACTTATGTTATACTATACATCAAATGAAAGATATTTTTAAAAAGTTTTCAACCTCTTTACTTCAAGTTTAAATAAAAATTCTTTACAAAGAATAAAAGAGGAAAAAATGTAAAAGAATTTAAGAATTTATTAAAATTTAATTCAATAATCAGTTCCCTTTTTCAATGTCTCCTGCAACCATCTTAAAATTTACTTTCAATTTTTTCAACTAAAATTTTAATTACACTTAATACCTGGTAAGTCTTTAATAAGTAATATTTTCTTAAACATAAGGGGTCTTTCCAAAAATATTGAAGTTTTAGTTTCATGTAGGATTTTAGCGATACAATAGATACGAGTCAAACTTATAATCCTTTAAGAATTGTATTATGGGGGGGAATACAGTTATATAATCTAGTTATATAAATACTAGAAAACCTTTTTTCTGCCACCACTATCTCTAGACAGAGAAGCCTGTTTTAAGTAATATAGAAGTGAAGAAGCAAAAATCCAATTCAAAACGTCGATGATGTTAACTGATAAAAGAAATTATTATTCATTTAAATATAACATTCTGCTATTTTTCCGTAGCATACCTTTTGGTTATCTATTAATTATTTCATTTTTTGTAGTGCATTTATATAATTCACTACAGAAGCATGTTTAGACAGTTCTTAACTATTAATAACTAATAGGATATCATTTCTCTGAATATTTCTGAAATTGCAAAATTATTATTTAAGTAATAGGTGTTTTCTTTTAAAAAAAACTATAATCACTTAAAAACTTATTTAAGTGAACTAATAAAGAAAATTCTTCCTTAAATATTTATTTTTTTCTCTTTTTTTATTTATATATATTTTTGGAACTGAGCTTAATTTATTAAATGATTAAATTTGATGTACATTGATATAAGCAAAAATATATAAAATTTGAGCGAAGTGCATATGCGGATCAAAGTAACATTTTAATAGCAGCACAAATCGTACATCAGGAAAATCCAGGAATTGTGGAATCAAAATAAATCGTATGGATTGCGCAATATTTTATTCTCAACATATCCTTTACTAGAATTCACGTCCTTTCATAATTTTTTTAATAAAATGAACTATCAATTTTTAGATGTATTAATACCTGTATTTTGAAATATATTTCATCACTGGAAAGCTACATGTTGATGAAATACTTAATAACAACAGCAAAACGTAGAAAAATTGTTCCTAAAATTCATGATTTACAAAACTTAAAATTGTATACGATACGTTTAACAATTTCTTCTTTTCAACAGAATACAATAACAGAAATAATTCGCATACAAATTTTCGCATTTTCTTTTCTCGAAAGGAAACACTAAAGATAGCACATAAAGATTCAATATTGAAGTTCAAATATTTCAATCTTTTCCCTTACTTTTAAAAGTAAGGTATTTAAACTCGAATATTTAGAAAACAAGAGATGCGTGCAAGGATAAATAATTAAATTTGATATATTATAAGTGATTTTGAATATTTAATTTCAATAAAGATACTGAATCGGTAAAATATTTGAATACAGAAATAGAACGTACGAATTATATGAATATTAATTATAATTCATGTATTATTTAATATTCAAAGAAATAGCTGAAAAAGAATGAAAAACATATTAAAAATTGAAAACAAATATACAATTACTAACCTAGAAAACATATTTAAACAAACAAATTCAACTCTAGTTATAAAAAAAGAATAAATGGATTCTTTTTTTCTAGAGTCGAAATTAATTATCCTAATAAAATTTTTAACAACTTTTGGGGAAATTGGTAAGTGAATAAGACAAAAATAGATTTAATTACATAAATAATACGAGTATAATAAAATATAATAAAATATGAATAAAATATTCTAGTTAAAATACATAGTTAGACGTTGACGAAAAAAACATTTTCTTTCTTTTTTTTATGTTTTCTTACATGCAAAATAATTTTTCATACATTTGGAACTATACAAATATATGTATCTTTTTTCCTGTTATTTATTCTAAATGCTGCCAATAAATAAAACTGAATTATTTCAAAGAGAATTATCTTAATATTTGATAAAATTTAGGATGGTTTCATACATTTGTGGAAAGAAATTTTAAAAAACACAAAATATGCAATATTCTATGTATTAAAATTTATCAATAAATTATAACTTCATGTAATCACATTATACAACCTCAAACGTAACTGTTATGCTTGCTTCTTAACGGCGAAGCATACTTTCACGAATATTTATTTTCATTTTCTTTTTCATTTTATAAATATTACTTTCGTATACTTAAATTTTAATAGACTCTATAGGGAAATGTGCAATCGATAAACAATTTGCCCACACGTCAGATTTTCTCAAATACACTTATTTTAGCATGGTTATTTATTTCTCTCATGCATTTTGATAAATCAAATAATAATCCTTCAATTAATTATATTTTTACGTGCCGTTCAATTAACCCCTTAAATGGTTTGCCCGTATATCGTAAGGGTTAACGAAAGCTGGTAGCAACCGGTTTGTCCGTACGTTGTACTAGCACGGTTATTTTCTTCTTTCTATCTTTGACTATCGATTTGCACGAATTTTTATTTCTTATTGTGAGATTATTAGTGTTAGTGGTTTTAAGAGATGCAATTTGACTATGGTACTGAAATTGTTCTCATCCGGGATTTTCTTTGTGGTGAACGCGAGAATTTTTCATTGAAAACAGAAATTTAGATTCTTGGAAATATGCGATAAAGAACAGTGATTGAAAAGGCAATGTATAATTTGTTGCTCGAGAAGAAATGAAAATGGAAAAATATATATATAATCCTAAAAAATCTGTTGTCTGCCACATTACAATGTAAGACTTCGTATTACACCATGCTTCATAAATTGTTTGCATATATATATATATATATATGTATATATCCACACACAAAAAAAAATTTCAACCGTTTGAAAAAGAGGTACAAATATGAATTTTTTCGCAAGTTTGAGAGAAATTCTTTTACGATATAATAAACATTCTTCACATAGCACGCAGAGTGTACTTATAAAAAGCAAACATTTAGGATTTTTGTGTTCCAGAATTATAAAATAAAAAATAGAGTGAAAACTTTAATAGAAATTTAAAATAAAATAAATCCATTTTTGCGCATTTTGTTCAGTATTATGCTTACTTATATGCAATAAAAAATTCGCCTTTTTTTGAAAAATTTTGAGCAAAAAAAGTGACAACTTAATGGGGATAATACGACGATTAAATATTTCAAAAAAATCACTAGTTAAAACAAATCAAATTATAAACTCAAAATAGTTTTAGCAATTTAACACACTTAAGAATTAAATTTCAGTGTTCAAAGTAGTTAATAATCTCGTTTCAAACACACGCATAGAGAGAAATTATTTCAATACTTTTAATATTTTCTTCGCTTTTTTTAGAAAACATTATTCGAGGCAAACAAACTACCTTACATTAATAAAAATATCCAATTTTTTGTCTTCAACTTTCTGAAAAAATACGATCAAAATACAGTTTATAAGAACTTGAAAACTCTTTCAGAAATCACTTCTCTATCTTCCCATGAACATCTCACTTCATTCCGCTCAATGCTGAACTCGACCGAATGATTAATTCCCATAAATCTCGTCACCTCTTCTTTCAAACAATGGTTCCAACTCCATTACAGGAAACACCTCATTCATTTATTGCCGATGACGCATACCACTCTTAGACTGTAAGCATTCTTTAATGAAGATTCTGGCTTGCATATTTATATGCTCGTATATCTTCCTATTAAAAGATAATTTTAAGTTCTCTCCCTCTCTCTCTCATTAGATTTTTACACTCTCGATAAGTCATAAAATGAGTTCATAGGATACGTCATATTCGGTACAATTGAATAAGAAATAAAAAAAATTGAAGCTGATTTAATATAAGCCTTAGAAATTCATTAGATTTCAAATACCTTTTAATTTTTGTCAGTTAATATTAGATTAAGAGGACACAGTACTATTCAATTGACAAAAATTGGTCAAAAAATCAAATGTAATTCTTTTAGCCTAAATTATTCTTTAAATACTTTTCTATAACTTCACAAAATTTGAAAGCTCTAAACTTAAGAAAAGCAGAATTATGATAGATTTTACGTTCCTTTTTATTCACATCCCTATGGCAAACCAAAACATTAAACTTTCTTATCTCAGAACGATAAAATAACTAGTTTGTCTCCATTTAAAACGCTAAGGCTTTTTTTCTATTGTGCCTAATGCTTTGAATTTTTTTTACCTATTGCTAATAGTACATGTAACAAAAGTTGGTATGCATTTTTGAATCAAATCAGTACTTATTTTTTTCAAAATAATTGAACTCAGAATTTATACATTTTATAAGGAATTTTCAATAAACATTCATAAAAAGAAGTATTGTAAGAATACCAATCATGTTATCGCAAAACCCATACCTATTTTTATTATACATAGTTTGACGTATTTGTAAATCAAATTTCATGCGTGTACGTAAATTTTTGTAGGAGGAGTAGCACTTTAAAATCACAAATTTTAGGTTTTTTTCCTTAAAAAATTAAATGGCTAGATTTTTATGAAATTTTGAGCACAAAATCTGTTTGACATAGTATACACACATAGGAAGCAACCCAAAAATTTAGAAAATTCTTAACTTAAAAGTATTAGCGTAAATTGTACTAGTTCCCTTAAATTTTAAGTTACGAACTCTTATAAATTGTGTTAATAAAATGTACAATAAAATCTATGTAAATTTTCATTGGAAATAGAAATATTTTTTTAAAATATTCAAGTTTAGTTTTAATAAAACATTTAAATGTAGATAATCAAAGTGCTTTGATGCTTTATTAATCTTAAATTTTACATGTAAGTATGAGAAAAATGGTATTTCTGATGTCGTGGATTAATTTCGCCAAAAAGTTGTTACTAATTCAAAATTAATAGCCAAATGCCGCCATAGTTATTACTGTGTTTGAACACGCGCAGGGGTGATTTTTTACTATTGGCTACATATCGCAGCATTTAACGAAGTTTTTGACTTGAAGAAATTGGTCGACAGTAAAATGCATAAGTACTGAAAAACTTTATATTCTTAATGATTCTTACTTCCAAAATCTTCTCAATCATCAATTATTTACACGTAGTTTATTTTGTATGCAACATAATTCCTAATAATACCCATTTTATTACTTTTGATTTATTTAATCAGCCTATTTAGAAAAAAAAGTATGTTTTGTTGGGAGACGAGTTATTTTTAAAATAACACACGTACGCTTCTATTTGCATTTTCCTATTAGCAAAATTTCTCTTTCTTTCATAAAATAAATAAATTAACTCGGTACTTACGTATTATAGCAACCTATTGGCGACATTATGTGAAACGAAGCGCCTGGTTGCCAATTCAGCGCATACGACAAAGGGAATCGGGGTTGCCAAATTGGCGAGTTGATGGCGATTGTTGCGATATAATACGTACGTACCATTAACTCCATATAATTATGTACGCATTACATTTTTATAAAATATTTTTATTTGAAATGCTTAAAAATTTAAATTCTGATGAAAAGATAACTGTAAATAAACGATTAGATTTATTACTACAGATGTAAATTATTTTATGGATAAAGATAGACTTTTAAAATAGCATAATAAATTGCGCGAACTGTAAAAATACCGTTTAATAAAAAAAAAATACCAAGATGATAAAGCTAAGGATACATTTAAATACAGCCAATTAAATTTTAATTTTATTTGCGTGCTAATACGACTACTTACGCTGAAAATAATGAATAATAATTCAAAATAAATCGGCTTTTTAAAGTGAAAAAGATATTAGATTTGAAATATTTATTTGAAATATCAGTCTAAAACCTCAAAAGCACTTTTAAATGCATACTTTAAATTGTACTCACAATTTCCATTAATATCTAAGTGCCTTATATTAAATACCTTATACAAACTCATATTTTATTATATTAGTACTGTGAAAATCGCTTAACAAGAAACTGAAGGGACTGAAATATTTTTTTGGGTTAAAAGAATTTCGTCTTAAAAAATATTAAAAAAAAAAACATATATCATCAAAATTAAGTTTATTAAATTTGTTTACTTACATAGATATGTATATATTTATATAATTAATAAAAACCAATGAGAAGTTTAATACAAAATTTTCAAATTTTTTAAAAAACCAAACAATTATTGAGTTTTTGCAAATAATCTGATACATTCCCTTGCATTGTATTTTTTTTTTAAGAATCAAACTATCAACAAATTGTTCAATATCATCGATTTTGTCATTCATTTCACCATTGGAATGTGCGTCTAAATAACTGCGCATACTCTTCAGGACATTCCTCATTTCGATTGATGAGGAAACAGGAGCAGAATTATTCATTTCAATTTCATCTTCGGTATCTGCTTCAAGGATATTTTTAGCTTTGAAGAAACTTCAAAATGTCTTTGTCTGCCATAATTAGGGCTGTACACACATTTTCATCATCTACTGCAATGAATTCTTCCAATTATACAATACGACTGGTATTTTCCGTATTTTGTTCATTTCTAGAAGGGAAATCTTTTCATGTTAAGTGGTTTTCGTTACATGTGGAGAGAAAAAAAATGCATTAAAATACAATGTAGTTTGTCTATTTCCTGTTAACCAATGGTTCATCTTAACAGTTTTCGCGTTAAACGTATTTCACTCTACAGTAGAACGTCGTTTATCCGAACGTTTACTATCCGGAACGTCAAATATCCGAACCAAAGTCAGGATACGTTTTCGAACAGTGCAATGCTCAACATTTGTTTCCTGTGAGGACAAAAGTGGCGGGAAAACCCAAGGTGAGGGATATTTGGGAAATTTTATCTGTGTGACTTGGTAAGCATCTGCGAGGAATATTAGGTCAGTTTGTTTCCAATTGAGGGGGGTGTATATGTGCTCTTTTGTTGAGTTTTGTTAATGTAGAATCTTGGACGGTATGCGATGCAGAAAACTGTAGATTTCAAATGCTAAATTATGACGAGATTGTGACTTCCGTGCCAGAAGAATCCCACCCTGTCGAAGATGAAACGGATGAAGACGAGGACAACAACAACGGAAGTAACAAATTCTGACGCGTTTCTGCGTTAGAGACAGCTATGGAGGGGTACGAACAACAATTAGAATGCTGTCCTACTCAACTACTACTACTGAAGCGAATAAGATACCTTGCATTGAAAAAACGAAGGTGTAGCGAAAAATAAGTGATTATTTTCCATAATCAAGGTAAAATTGCGACATTGTGCACCTATTTTGCTTTTTCTTCAAGCACGTTTCCCGCATGTGATGACTTTTAATATTTGTATAGTGTCCAGTATCGTATACTGCATGGATCGCATTCGGTTTTCGGTTATCCGAACAATCGCGTATCCGAAAGGTGTCCGGTCCCAATTGATTCGGATAAACGACGTTCTACTGTATTTCCCATTTTAACTGTATGTATTTAGTAATGTTCATAAAATAAAATATAAAATAGATTTTATGTATTTTCACAAGACGTTACAATTTGCTTTTGCAAATATTACCGTTAAAGCAATACATATATCCAATTTTAATAACTTTTCATCACTTTTAAGTTTAGATTAATCCATTCTCCACACACACTTTTGAATTATATCTCAACTCTTAAAATTAATCCAAGTAAGCGACATGAGTTTCTACTTCCTTAAACTATTTTTAATCAGAATCTTATAATATTCTCTTTAGAGAGAAGGAATGACCGTTCGTTATATATTTACTAAGCCACTGAAAACTGAGCTGAAATCAAAAACACGAGAATCATTATTTTCAGATTAGAATACTGATGACATTTGAAAACGTTACAGAAAGTAGTTGATAAATTTATGATCAATGCATTAAAAATAAATCAACCGGTAAACTAATTATCTCTCACTCTTTGTGAAAAACGCTTTAATTTTGATTGCTTCCGCATTTGGTAAATCACTTCCTCTTTTTTATTACTTCCACTACGCTTTATAAAGATAACACTTTCTTTTATCTCACGAATATGCTGTATGCATTCACTTTGTCTGTAACAATTAGATAACGAAGAATAGAATCGAATTCCGATATACATAACATTTATTTCATGAGATCAGTAATTTGTTTGAAAATCGATTAATGAAAGAAATTTAGAAATTTATTTTTAAAAAGTGGATTTAGAGATAAAGATCTATGAGCTTTCAGAATGAAAATTTCTAAATTAAAATTTCTTTATTGAGAATTTAATTTAAAAAAAGTATGCAATATTTTATTTACGTTCTTTCTGATACAACAACAAACTTTAAAATAAATCGTGTAATTGCAGTTTCATCATTAAGCTTTTTTTAAATAACAATATCTATTATGTGTGTTATTTTAGGTGGGTTGCGTAGGTGGTTTTGCACTGGCCTTGTACGTTCAAGTTCACGGGTTCGACACCGGCCCAAGTAGGTGGATCTTCATGATGCAAAAAATCGAGAGCGTCCAAGTCGTATGATTATGTGGCATGTTTAAGATACATAGAGTGCTTGTTTGATTTGAGTACACTCGCCAAAATAAAATTCTTAGCACATTTTAACATCGCCAGGACTTAAATTCCACAAAACTACATTGCGACCAACAGTGCGGATTACATTGTTACATACTGGGTGTCAAAATTACATTGGAGCAATTTATATCCATCAATATAATGCCACACTAGAAAATAATACCAGCTGTCAGGGAATGTACTAGATCTGCAATGGTAATTACCAACCCGCAGCTTCATAAAAAAAAGAAAGGGAAAACATGTGTGTGCAATTTGATTTTGTGAGCCTTTTAATTTTTCTAATTAATTAAAAATGTTTTATACTTCATTTTTTTATTTTAATTAGTCTCTTAACAAAATTAATTTTTAATATCCTCGAAAATCAAAAGTAATTTTGAATCCATAAAAGAATTAACTAAATTGAGAATTATTAAGAATTTTAAACAGCATAAAATTTTAGAAGTGTACATAATCTCCCAACAGACTTAGTTCCTTAAACTACCTCTAAATCAACGATTTAACTCAGACCTACTAATAAGAGTTAATTCGTCTTTAAAGTGAGTTTCAATATTCTTGATGGAATTCAAATTACACTTTAAACACGTCTCTTATAATTAAAATGTAATGTTTAAAACTTTAGAATGCTAAAATGCATAACATAAAATTTTAATATGCTTTAGTTGAAAAATTGCATTTTTATGTATAGTCAACGTATAATTTTCTCTTCTGGCTTTCTAATTTTCATTTCATGGGGTACTCAATATCTTTATGACTATATAGAATGAACCAATTTATGTTGGAAACTCATTTTGCTTTCAGCAACGTTGTTTTACATGTCACTTCTCTTTTGTCGGTTTTACTTCCTCGCAAGTCCTCGGATATTTCTGAGATATTTACGCAAATAAATAAGAAGAAAGCCCTACTTTCAAGCTTTCATTTAAAGACTTGCGTGCGTGCATGTATCTGATAATGTAACGCACATATAATTTGGCACTTTTTCACTTAAAAATTTATTTCTAACTTTAAATAAAAAAAATAAAGAAAATGAATTGTGAAGCATATATACACGTTTACAGTTTGAGTCAGATTTCCAAAGTCAGTCAAAAACACCTGTAATTAATTTTTAATAAGAATTTACATGAAGATATTGCAGCAAAAACAAGCGTTCAGTTTTAAAACTCACAGAGCAACAATCAAACAGATATTTCTGACTTTAATTTTATTACATTTAAATATTCTCCACTTCTTGTATAGTATAGCTAATAGAAAGAATATAAGCTCATACTTTAATAATCGTGTTTGTTTTTAGTACCGAATAGAAGGAGCTGGTAGCGGCAAAAATTTGTTAAATACACCAACTACATATGAAAACCTTCTGAAACTAAGCAGATGCCCTTGTAAACGTTATTTGATTATTACAGAACTCATTTTGATTAATATTCCAGTAAGTGACAGTTAGTTAAGTAAATGTATTGCTTTAATGATGGTAAAAGTACAGTGAAAAGAAATAAAAGACTTGAAATTTGCATCAGAGTAATTCAATTATTTTCAAGAGAAAATGAAGCGTTTGACTTTCATAGTGACGTTTCTTGTTATCATCATTTGTCGAAAGTAAGCTTAAACTTCTGAATAAGGAGGCTTCAAATATTATATATAATAAACTTCATTAATCAACCCCTTAACTGCCAATTAAAAGTTAAGGGATTAGCTCTCCTGTGCCACCGTTTTTACATAGGCGTGAGTATGCAGTGATTGAAGGAAAACAAAAGTCACAAATTAGCAAATCTCTCTCTAAAATAAGTAAATCCTACTTACACACACACACTGTCAAGGTCATTTTACTGCATTTCAAAGCCTTCATAATAGTTTTACTGGTACCAGAGCAAAGAAAAGAGTCTTATTTCGGAAAGACGCTTATATACGTCCAGGCACTCAAAACACTGGTTGAACGAGACGGATATATACGCCTGTAGCTGGTAAGGGATTAATAAAACAAGCATTTTTGTACAGTGATTGTGACCTGGAACTCTTACTGATCCCCACAAAAACAATTTGCATATAGACTAACGAAACAAATAATCTTAAAAAAATCCAAAATAATAATTACCAAGAAAATATAACTATCGATTTAAGTTAATTAATGATTTGCCTAATTATTGTATAAATACGCAATAAATTGAAATCAAAGTAAACCAAAAGAATAAAATTCCTTTAAAATTTATAAAATTTTGAAAAGTTTGATTTTTTTTAAAATTCTTTTGCTGAATTCAATTGTTACACAATATGTTATTGATGCAATTTTAAAGGACTTGCACATATTTTATTTCAAAAAATACCTTGATAGGCTAAAAGGGTTTAGAAGAAAAGCACATCTTTTAACTGCTACGTTACAGTGTTCAATGAAAACCGCTATACAAAAGATACGTCATTTGTATTTATTTATATTCTACAAATAAATACTATCTGGTACCTTATTTACTACATAATTAATCATTCCTAATATGAAAATAGATACATATATAATAATTCTAAAACTATTCATTACTATAAATATTTTTGTAATAATGTGTTGAGGTTTCAAAAGATTGCAATACAATTTTGCCTTTACTTTCCTACTATTTAGTCAATTAAATTAGGCTCATTCTGATTCAAGATAGACCGAGCATGTTGCACATCAATTTCCTGAATTAGAATTGATTAATAATAATGCAATGCGAGTAAGCTGATGATCACCCGTTGTATATCATCCATCCTCTCTCAAACTTTCTGAATAGAATTAATTTTAATGAATACCAAATTATAAACAATTTGTTAGAAATGATCGCCCTTTTTGACCAATTTAAGATAATCTTAATATATTTTTATTTGTGTTTTAGTACTTTATTTGAATTAGATTGAAAGGCATGAAATGTTTTAATAAATGTAGGGGAAAACATTTGAATTTTAACTGTACAATCTAGCATACATCACTTTTTTGGCTTTTCTGCAGCTTTACATAAAGAACGAAAATGAATGAATATATTAAAAACTATTCTTTGTTTTTGAAGTCCCATTTCTGTGAAAACTATTTTTATAATTGCTGAGACTCAGTAACCAAACATTTTCAAAATTTGACTAGCAGTTTTTCTTAACTTCTTATATACATTTGAAACAAAGAGTAAAAGAAAACAATAAGCAAGTAAATAACAAGACAGATCTGGACAAGTAAAATAACTAAGATAATATTGTTACGAATTTTGTGTAATTAATGCTTAAAATAGTATTAATAATTCATATCTGGGTGCTTAATACTTTAATATTACCTTCTATTGTATTTATTTTATGATAAAAGTTGTAATATTCTCCTTACACAATAATGGCGATTCAATGGGAAGTTGGCGAAATGTTGCTGATGGAGCCAAGTCGGCATAATTTTTGGCGACCATTTTAGAGATTTGGCAATTATATTAGTGATTATTTTTGGTGAGTTGGTGATCATATGGATGCTTCTGGAAAAGTAAATCTTTTAACATCCTGATCTTTGACGTAGGTAAATCTTCGAGAAAGTGCTTGAAAATAACCATGCAGGCTATAAACAGAATCCGCTCAATGAAGCTGAGCCAGTATTACTTCAAATGTCAAAGACTTCAGTTGCTACGATCGAGAGAATGCTTGCGAATAGTCTTAACATTGCGTATTTGTGTTTTACGACACTTATGGCTGTGAAAGAGAGTTGTAGAAGTTGTGCAGACCTTCTGGAATATATTTTGTGAATTTTGCTTCTATATCCTGTAAACGGATTATTTATCTACAGTAAATTTAATTGTTCTTAAGGAATTGTTTTGCTCTTTGAGTCTGTTAGCAAAAATTCCAAGAAACCCCGATCTACGAACAATATACAAGGAAACCAAAATTGTACATATTTAAACTTAGTTTTATGGCACTATAACTGAGATACTATTTGGCTGAAATACAACGTAGAAGAAAGAATACACTTAAAAATAATGTAGATCTTTGAATAACTAAAGTAATTTTGTAAAAATACAAATCCCCATAGTGTGTGTGTGTGTGTGTGTGTGTGTGTGTGTGTGTGTGTGTGTGTGTGTGTGTGTGTGTGTGTGTGTGTGTGTGTGTGTGTGTGTGTGTGTGTGTGTGTGTGTAGTATAAAAGATTAATCTCCCTTAATATATATATATATGTGTGTGCGTGTGTGTGATTATCATAATGGCACTCTTTTTAGACTTTTTTAAAAGTATTAATTATTCTACCAACAAAAAATAATGTTCATAGTTATTATTTATAAAAATAGTATACTTAATAGTTTTTACTTTAAACTATATATATATATATATATATATAACGCTTTTACAAATGTCGAATTATTTCAAAATTATATTTAATTTTTAAATAACTTCAAACTTTTTTAATAAGCTATTCTACTGTAAATACGCATACATATTATTATAATTATGTGTATAAATTTTGCTAGCAAAGTAATAGTAGTTTTCAAAGGAATTACATTGATTTACCCTTCGATTACAAAGAACTTAAGTACTCAGAAAAAGATTATTAGGTATTAGTTATACTTCTTCAATCTTTTTGTTACATTACTGGTCCATACTAAGTAATTATTTGCACATATAGATTGTTTGTGCTCGTTATTGATTTTTAGTAAGATAAAATACTAGTACCTTTAAACAGTGAAATATTTGACCAACTTTGTTTTTCATGCATGCACTTAGTACAATCAAAGTTAATTATAATCTCATTTTTTTAGTTAATTTATTCAAAAAAGCACTTTAATGTGCGGGTTAATAATTCATAAGAATTTCCATGTTCATCAAACGGCATTATGTAGAGAAAGATATGTGGTATCGCTTCCTCGGTCTTTTTTGTCACACTGTTTCGCGCATTAACAGTAAAACAGAGACTAGAATTAATAACTAAGAATTACAAAATACTAAACGCATAGCTGTGTTTCACATACTCCTCTTAGTATAATTAAATCTAATTTAAAGTATTGCATTCAATCATTCGATGACTTTAGTTTTATTTCTTAATTATTTTACTCTAAATACATATTTGAGCCAGAGGAATAAGATAAGTTGCAAAAAATTCCATTTATTAATACACAAGATACATTTTAAAGAACATAATTACATAATATTAACATCTCTTGAAATTTGTTCATCTTTACTGATTCGCGCATTTGGATAAAAACAGGGAAAACTATTATACTTTACTTAAAATAATGTTAACTGTAAACTAACTTAGTTCACTATGTGCAAACTTACTTAACTATAAAGGATTTTTATGTCTAATTTCTCAACAATCAGAACTTTATTTTAAAATTATTTATTCAATCATCATGCAAGTTTAAACTTTCCTTTAAACGTTATTTATGCACTTAAATTGAAGAAATAATTTACAAAAAACAAACATGTTTATGTATATATAGAATACATTTGGCAGAGGGAATAATTATTGCTCATTTACATTTCCCGATCTTTTTTTTACTGCACTGATGCATGCTTAGCAGGGAAAAAATACTACTAGTTAGAAATTAAAGAAAATATGTACTTGTATATATGCCTTCTTTTTTGCACACACACAACCAGCACTATTTCTAAATCATATATTAAAAGTTAAAACAAGTGGCCGTGTAAACTTTATTTCATTTACAACTGTTTTTTGCGCATCATTTTTGCATATCATTACTAAAGTTATAAATTACATTATTACATACTATAATCTGCGTATCATTTTACAACAAATATGCATTAAAATTAAAGAAATAAGGTCGAAGGAAAAAATTTTTACTTATTCGTAGAATTTTGTTCTCTTTTTTTTTTTTTCGCAAAACGCATAATTATTAATACTTCTTGAATCTTTTTAATTAATATTTTATTTAAAACTGTTTTCCATGCATCAGTTATGTAACTAATCTTCACATTATCTAACACCAAATATATATTTAAATTAAAGGAATAATGTTATACAGAAGAATTTTTTACTAATACAGGGATTATTTTTTTTAATTTGCGAAACTCGTAATTATTAATATTTCTCTTCAGTCTTTTCATTAATATTTCCTTTACACTTGCTTTTCACACACCATATTTGCATATCATAATAAATTGCAGTTACATATTCAGTTATGTAATTAATTTGTGTATCATTTTACACTAAATATGTATTTAAAATGAAGGAATGTCACAGGAAGTTTTTACTAATGCATATAATTTTTTTTCCTTTCTTTTTTGCAAAACGCATAATTTATCCTACTTTCTAAGTATTTTCATTAATACTTCGTTCATTCTTCATTTACAACTGTTTTTCATGCATCCTTTTTTTATACATCACTAAATTGAAGTTAAAAATTCAATCAGTATATAAAGAATCCGCGCATCATTTACAGCAAGTATGTATTAAATTATAATACCAGTGGAAGAACTTTTTAATACCGGAAATTTTTTTCCTTCTTATTTTTTTTTAAATTTAATTTTATTTTTTTGCATAACGCATAAATTATTACTTTTTGGGTCTTTCCATTAATACTTCATTTACTTCTTGCATCATTTTTCTACATCATCACAAATTGAAGTAAATATTCAGTTATTATATAACAAATCTGCGCATTATTTTACACCAAATGTGCATTTAAATTAAAGGAATAATATCACAGAAATATGTTTTACTGATACATGATTTTTTTATTTTTATTTTATTATTTTATTTATTTACTTATTTTGCAAAATGCATAATTATTTATTTTTCTTGAGTCTTTTCATGAATAATTCATTAACAACTGTTTTTCCTGCATCACTGTTGCATATCATCACTAAATTGAAGTTATACATTCAAGTATTATGTAACTAATTTGAGTATCATTTACACCAAATATGCAATTAAATTAAAGGAATGTCACAGAAAGAATTTTTTTCTACTAATACATGGAATTTTGTTCTTCCTTTTTTTACAAAACGCGTAATTATTCATACTTCTTGAGTCTTTTCTGCCACATTAAGAGGGAAAAGACACTAATAATTGGATTCTGTCTAGCATGGAAAGCCTTTTCGTGAAAACAAGCCTCAGGACCAGGTCAACGCCCCACTCGGGCTCAAATGTAACTTCAATCAATATCTGGTCTAGGCTTCAGTTCAGAGGATCATCGTTTCGGTCAACTTCGGTAGGAAATGAAATTTATCAAGCTCGAAAATCTCAGAATGACGTTTCAAGTTGCAATACTCAGCATTCAAAATTAGATTTCCTGTGAGGTTTCGAGAAGTGGAGCTGAAAATATTTTCTTTCTTCTTAAAAAAGATTTCTGCGGAATTTTTTTCTTTGGAGGGAGATGTAAGATCGATAAAAATTTCTAGAACAAAGATATGTATTTTTTAGCTCCACTCTATCATTCGTGTTTAATCAAAAAATAATCGTTTGGAGATTTAAATTTTAAAATATCATGTTTATTCCTGCACGAACATTCTAAAAAGAAATTCGGCATGCTTTTATACACGATAAAGGTATGATTTCTAAATGTTTTTTTTTATTTTACCATTTATATATTTATCATTTTTACAAGAACAAAAAAATAAATATTAAAATAAATCAATCTAATCATATCGGATTAACAAAGGTTTCAGAAACTTGAATGTACTTTTAGAATTTTATTTTTATGATGGAACTGTCAAAAAATTTGTCTTCAAACTTTAAAATATAATTTTAAAAATTCTGAATGATTAAAAATAATTAAATTTATGTAATAGTTACGTATAAAAAGCTAACCAAAATCAACTACATTTTTAATTAAAATAAAAACTAGCATTTTATAAACTATTTGTTAATTAATTATTAATGATTGTAAAATTGATTAAAAAATATTTATTTACAAATATTTAGTAATATTATTAAATAGAAAGCTATTGAAAAGACAAACGTGTTCTGTTTGGATAAAAATGAGTTAAAAATTAATTTTTTTAGTACAAGAGAAGATTAAACGTTTTGAGTAAACGTTAATTTTTTAAACGTTGATAAAGTGCATTAACAAACATTTTAATAAAACTGTAATAAGTTGAATAGTTTTTAATAGTCCTTCAAAATTTTAATAGTAAATATAATTTTGAATACTTAATAAATGAGACTTTATTAAACTTGACGTAAGAAAATTTTATACAAAAAAATAAAAAACTAAGAGCGAACCTTTCAATCTAAAAATAAAAATAATAATTTTTAATTACAAACAACTTCGATTGAAGCTGAGAAAATTACATTATAAACTATTCTCCAGAATTTGAACAAACAAATTCCCATTAATAATACTTATGGCGCGAAAAGGTTTAATAGTCAGGTCGAAGAAAAAAAAATCATTCATTAAAAGCGATTCAAAGCGAAAAGTAGTGCGTCACACAGACATTGTTTGGAGAAAATATTAATTTCTCATGAAATGTAAAACTAAATAGAAAGTAAGAGAAGTGCTTGTCCAATGAGCTTGAAATAAACATTTTTAAAATAACAATAACGAGCAAATAATAAGAATAAATTTCAAAATTCGAGCTTTATTCTAATTAGTTCTCTTAAGGCATTCCTGTGCTATAATTTCTGTAGCATTCTTGTTCTCAATATTTTTGAATTATAACACTCATGCTAAAGTACATATTAATTATTCATTATATATATATATATTCTATCATGACTTTAGTTATCTTAGGGTTTTTACTTTTTTTGTGCATATTTTTATAATATATATATATTATATATATATATATATATATATATATATATATACACTGGTGTCAAAAAGGTTAAGCATAAATCGTCAAATGCGAGAAACATGGAGTAAATATTCGTAAAATTATTCCAAATTTCTTGCGGATATTAATTGTGTGAAGAAGAAACATTGGGTTTATGCAAAACTTTTCAGTCGGCTACGTCCTGCGCGAAACACCGGGGCAAGTCGGAACGCGGAGAAACCGATTCACGCAGCATAGGCAGTTCAGACAAGTTTCATGCAACTGCTGTGCGAAGGAACGTTGTTAACCATCAAACAAAGTGAATGATGGCACAAAGACGTCAATTGGACATGTTCACGAAAGAGAGAATCGATGGAATGCTGGAATCCTCACGATCACAAACTGAAGCGTCTCGAATTCTGAATGTGGACCAGTCTGTGATCTGAAGACTGTGGCAGATGTTTCAAAGAACGGGTGATGTTACCCTACAACCAGTATCAGGTCGACCAAGAGTCACAACCCCTCACCAAGACCGGTATCTGGTAATAAGTGTGCGACGTCAGAGGGGCAGTACTGCCAGAGCATTGAGTTCGGCGCTCAAGGTCGCCACAGGAATACGAATTTCGAGACAAACTGTTTACAGGAGACTCAATCCTGCTGGCCTGTATGCCAGAAAACCAGCAGTTTGCATTACCCTCACGTCTGCGCATAAACGCGCTCGTTTGAACTAGAGTTTTAAATATCAACATTGGAGTGTGGGAGAGTGAGCCAATGTGACGAGTAACGGTATAGTCTGAGTAGTTATTCTCGGCGGGTAACGATATGGAGAGAACGTGGAACACGTTTTGAACCAAGAAACATAACGAAAAGACATCATTTTCCATCAAGAGGAGTAATGGTATGGGCAGGCATCATGATGGACGGCCGCACAGACCTCCATTTCTTTGACACGGGGTCTGTGACTGCTCAAAAGTACAGAGACGAAGTTCTTGAGCCTTATGTTTGCTTGTTTCGAGGTTCTGTCGGTCCTGAATTCAGATTCAAGGATTATAATGCGCCATGTCACTGAGTGGTGCTGATTGATGACTTCCTTGAAACGGAAAACATCCAGCGCATGTCGTGGCCTGCGAACTCACCTGATTTAAATCCTATCAAGCATGTATGGGATATGCTCGGGAGACAATGTGCAGCCCTTTCGCACCCACCAAACTCCGTTACAGAACTGAAGAGAGATCTCCAAGAAGCTTGGAACCGTTTCAGCCCACAACTCATTCATCATCTCATAGCAAGTATGGTAAATCGCTATGCAGTGTGCCTGGCTGTCAGAGGTGACCACACACTTTATTAAACTGCAGCATAATTATTTTATTTAATGTTTTCTTTCATTTTTTTCTTTAAAGTGTAAATCTTTGCTATGCTCAGTTTTCTTTCAAACTGCTACTTTGGATAATAAAATTAATTATTATCATTCTTTTGATTTGCTTCCTTATTTTGTAACCATTTTACACTCGCATATCACGTTTCCCGCCATTCTGATTTACAGTTCCTTCTTTATTCACATAATTATCAATTATGCCTAACTTTTGGACACCAGTGTACATATATATATGCATATATATAATTTTCATTAATTTAATCTCGAACACGTTCTTTATTTGTAATGGTCCTGGCTTGTAGGACTCCGCGTAAATAATTATTAGCTTCCCGCCTGACGGAAATAATCGCAACCGAGACTCTCTGAGAAATCTCTCTTTCTCTTTGTCTTTGTTACCGTGTAACGTGCGTATGTATTTTTGTGCAGCTTGTTTTCTGTGTTGTGTTTAAGATGTGTTTATTTGTGTGTCTCTACATGTTTAATAAACCAGATTTCTCGCCACAAAGGATTGCTTGGTCAATGCATCATCATTAAGATAACAATCTAATTAAAAATATTTTCTACTCCTCCACGCACTTTCAATGAATCATTACCAATGGCCACGAATATATCATATATATACTAAATTATTATAATATTTAATTCCGAACAATGTGTAAGAACATAGCTAGTCGCTACATGTCAAAGGAAAATAGCTCTAATACATGCATACATTGTAATACGTATACTTACATAGTAATATGATGGAAATATATACATGTTATCAACAAAAAAGTAAGTGGAAATCCATGAAAATCAGATAATCTGCCGTTCTGCGACACCGTCACCGTAATGCATTGTGTAGGAACCAACTTTAAGGCCATTAGCTTGCACAATAGTACGTATATTGGAGCTCTCTGATTTCGTGAAAGTGGTTTAATTGTGGCTATCACAGAAATGGACTAAGCTCCCGCAATATTACCGAGGAACTGAAGTACCCTTAATCGATATTGGCCAGCAGATTTGCAAGTAGAAAGTGAGCTATGATTTTCAAAATGTAACCTGATCGGACTGACTCCAAGAAACTTGACGTTCGTGACAAAAGGGAGGTATTCCGAGCAATCAAAAAAATTGCATCCTACCGATAGCCAACGTACGAGAAATTTCAACAGGCACCTGGAACAATTGTTATGGTCAATACACCCATAAGGAAGCCTATCTGATCACTTCCCATGGTCTTCAGCAACCCATCGGCCTTTGAAGTCCAATAGTGTGGTTTTAACGTATTGAAGAAACACTGAGTCGATATAGAATGCAGAACATTGTAAAAAAAATTTAACGAACGATGTATCAAGATTCCTCCTTTTCTGATCATATTGTAGTATCTGGGTTAGCCATTTTCTGGAGAAGTGCATCTTGCTGGAATGTGCCGACAGTGAAGTTCGGGTTAGGAGGTTTTAAGCTCTGAGGGTATGGCTTAGTTGCTATACCTAGTACGTTCAACACAGAGATCAACAGCATTGTTCTGATGACCATGTGCTCCTTACGTTTTTGTAATTTTACAGGTGCTCCGTTGCCTCTTCCTAAACAAGAAGGTAAATTGTGATTGTTTGCGGTCAGTCTTGATTCAAAATTTCAGTAATAGGGCTCAGTGATTTTATTGACGGCACAAATCTTAACAATATCGAACACCTTTGATACAAACTGGAGTATTGACTTGACGGGTGCTCCCTCCGATGAAAATAAGGGTTGAACTGACTTGTCTGAGGAGTCACCTCCGTAAATATCACCCGTGGAGGCTCTACCAAACATTTATGTTGAGTAAACATCATTTTCCTCTTCTATAACAAATGTTCAATTACGTTTTGATATATATATATATATATTCAAAATTATCTACTAAAGAGAAAGAAATAATCAATAATCATGAAAACTGAAAAAAACGAATAATTTATATAAAAGCGGGTTTGAACATGTTTTTTTGGCCAGCCAACCTACTCCCTTTCTCTTAATAATACTGAGCAAAAACCTACTGAAAATAATGAATTGAATACCTAATTTCATTAGAAGAAAAAGGTAACTTGCCTAAAAATTGCATTCAAAACTGCAGAGCCCACGCTAAATCTGAGTACAATAAGTAAGTTATTGCCAGATTCTCTGTACCCGAATGCAAGTTCAAAGCATAGGAATGGCTGAATAGTAGCACTTAGCAAAAGTATGAAAAGAATATATATATAAAAGTTGGTATTCTCAAGTTTAGAGACATGAATCATTACAACACTATAACTGAAGTATACAAAAACAGAAATTGGGATGTAAAACAAATATTGGTATTTAGAAAAGATATAATAATTTATAAAAGTATTGAAATTTAAAAAATATAAATGGATACTGCAGTATTATAACATTGCTGATTAAGGACAGATCTTTTATATAAATCTCATCAATATCTTGTATATATATATACGATATTAATGATGTGATTCAAATTTTAATTTTAATCATTTGTATCGTTAAATAGTAATGTATTTTATATCAAAGGTCTCCTATTAGTAATCTAGATAACTAATAGGTCGTTGACCCCATTTTAAAATATTCTATATGAAATCTTTCAATGAATATGAATGTTACCATAACAATATATATGTTCCTTAAATTATGATTTTCTTTTATCAAGCCATGTCCTTGCAAAATGAAGCTCCTTTAATATATAAAGTAGTAGCCTGGCTTGAAATTGGAGGAAGGCCAAGATAGCATACCCGTATTAATCATAATTTTATTCATTCTAAACATAGAGTTAAAATACCGGAATGGGAAATTAGATTTTTAGTGATTTGGGGAAAATATTCGCTTTCAATCGAAAACATATAAAATACAAACAAATCTTCCAATTGCAGAAAAATATTTAGTTGCCCGGTAATGCAATAAAATTTAATATTTCATAAAACTTAGAAATTCCCCAAAATGAGAACGTTTCCTTCTTTTCTAAATTAGATCATTCTTTCCATTTTCAATAACGAACGAAAAACAAAAACAGCAATGAATTTAGTTTCAACAAAAGAAGAAGAGCGAGGCATACGCATTCCATTAATGTTCCATTCCATTAGATGGCGGGAAAAATTTTTTCACAAGACAAAGAATTTCAGAATAACTGTTTTCTGTCGTACATCTTCGGGAATTAATAAACTTGTAATCCCACTCTCATCGAAATTGTTCTGACAAGATTCTCTTTTTTTTCTCTGATCACAAGACTGGATTTCTTTTTTTCTCTTTCGCAAAACAGAAAACGCCATCTTGTTTAAATGCAAATCAAACTTTTATTTTTTTCCCTCCTTCTCTAACAACTCCAACTAAAGACATTATTCCTCTAACAGCATTAGCGAAGATTGCTTTCATTGCGTTCGTCCTTGTAAAAGTCTTGCGGAATCTCATTAGATTAGAAGCCAAGGCTTTGGTAGGGATGACTAAAAGCATTTACCACAAGCGAAAAACTTGGTTAATTGGCACTGCTCTCCTATACAACAATGTTGTCAACCTCACAATTCTTTAGGAATGATATATATGGAAATTATAAGGGAAGAAATGATTGATAGATCACTTTATATTCAAAGCATGAACTGAAAAAACGGTTTTATAAAAGAATACATTACTGATAGGATTCTTTTTAAATTTAGAAAAGGATATGAAACCAAATGTATTCAATTTATATTTTAATTAATGTAAATGAATTGAAATGTGAATGCCCAAAATGATACAGTGTCATCTTTCTAAAGAAGAAAAAACAATTAACTATGCACTATAATTAAATTATAACAGGAAGAAAGTTTTAAATTACATACATAATCAATTTTAATAGTCTAAGAGAAAATGATTAAAATCAAATTAAATAAAAGTAAGTGTATTGAAGTTCACTAAAGATATGTGTATATATAGATAGATAATGAACTATATAATTATTATATTCATATTATATATATATATATAGTTAATATTATCCACTATAGAGAGATGAATCATCAATAATCACTAAAACTGAAGCAAAAAAAAACGAAATTGTAATATAACCAGACATAAGAATTTACAAAATATATATTATAAATTATAAAAATAATAGAATATACAAATGGATGCTGCAGTATTATAAACATTGCTGACTTAGGACAGCTCTCAAAAAGTAATTTATATAAAAATGGGGTTGAACATGTTCTTTGGCCAGCCAGCCTTCCCCCTTTCTGTGTCCTTATAACATAAAAAAGTATGGGGTTTCCTTCATAGAGAGAACACTGGAAGAACGTGTTACAATGCTTTTTAACAGGCATAAGAGTTTGGACTTAGAGGAACGACGATTTTTAAATAGAGAGAATCAGATGAGGTAGCGCACAGGCAAATTCCCCAAATGCCGTGATTTATACTGTTTCAGGACACTACTGGTTGTGTGCTTCTAGACAGAGGAGTTACTAAGTCTACAGGGAAGGTTTAGCGTCTGGAAGGGAAAGGATAACGAAATATTACATTCACTTTGCATCATGTAAAATTTACTTTAAAGGTTACGAATATAAATATACATCTTTATATTACATTTTATATATATGATGAATCCTTAGCTCTTTAAATATCATTAAGGTAAACCTCCAGTCCAATACCCCTCAACCCACCTCCCGCATAACTGCCACTTGACTCCCGCTCTCAAACCACGTGAACAAAAACACTCCCTCGTGATCGACACGTTTGTTACAATACACGTTCTCTAGTCATGGCTTATATATAGAGTAAATAAAAATTTACTGACGCATTGTAATAATATATTAAATTAGTATCAACAGTTGCATTGTTAACAGTCATTTACAAACATGTCACTTAATGTATACTTCAAGCTATCTTGTGTGTGTGTGTGTGTGTGTGTTGTGTGTGTGTGTGTGTGTGTGTGTGTGTGTGTGTGTGTGTGTGTGGTGTGTGTGTGTGTGGTGTGTGTGTGGTGTGTGTGTGTGTGTGTGTGAAAAAGTCTAATAAAAAAGTCTTTGATATGAGAAATAAACTTTACTTAAAGAGAGAAAAGATGATTAATTAGCCTGAAGATGAATTTCAATTAATCCAATGCATGTGAAAATTCATCTTCAAAAGCTACAAAATATAGAGATATAAAATATCCTTTACTTAAGACATACAAAGATCATTGGTGCATATCACCATGATAACGAAATGATAAAGTTTTGTACGTATAAGATGATTTTATTTTAATGTTTTGAAATATATTCATAAAATGAATAAAATTTTTATTTGTTGAATCATATACATCAGTTATTTCATGGAATATTTTCTAAGAATATTTGTATTGGGTTCTCTCCTTACCATTTTAATAATCCTCTAGGGTAAATTTTTCCAATAAATTGCTTGATTTGAGAAACTCTGTCTGTAAGGGAACAGCGATCTATATGAAAATGAGAAATACAATTTAAAGTTAAGTGAATTGAGTTCGAGATATAAAAAGAGGATATAAATTGGGCGTATTGTTGTCGTTCGATTAAATTATAGTTTACATTTGAATCGTTAGTGTATCCAGAAAAATGGATTACGAGTCTCGAGATCCGAGTTCAAGGAATCAAGGTGAGTACCTGCATTTGAATAAGTATTTTTTCATTATAAATATTTAGGCTAAAATTGACTCGCTCCCGTTTAAATTTATTATAAGTTGATAGCATTTGAAAGATTAAGAAATAAAAGTGTTGATTTATTTATAACCCTTACTTCTATAAAACCTCACACCAAAGCAAGCGGAAGTTCACTACACATTTATACAAAAGTTAAGAGAACAAATTGCTGTAATTTCATTTATCAGATATTTCTACTAGAATTGAAAGTAACTATATGATTTCTAGTACCATTATTTGAAGATTAAATAATGAATTCGTATGTGTAATTACATATATATTGCAGTTTATCCGTTTATATAATACGGCTATTAATTTGGACAATAGGAACTAGTTTTACGAAACAATTCACAAAGATCTGCATATATTCTTTCATTCATTATACGCGCATTTTTCAAGTCCTTGCAAAATGAAAAATAATTGATAGAAACGTTAGCAGCATTTTTAAAATACATCCTGTAATTGATTTTTTTCTCCTGCGCTGTGCGAAAAGAGAATAAGTAGAATATGTAGTACAATTTATTCATTTACTCAATGATTTCATAAAAACACATATCATGTACTCTTTGTGATAGGTCGTTTTTGCACCCTTTTATTAATCCCCTTGATGAAAAATACTTCTTTTACTGTAATTTAAGTTTAAAAATGATTACCGTAGAGAGAACTTGATTTTATGCTAATTTTCCTGCCACTTAAACTCTTGCAAAGTGAGTGTTAGAGTTAGTCGTTAGTCTGCTACTAAAGTAAAATTAGCGAAGTGATTTTCTGAAGTCCTCGGTGTACTTGAAAAAGAAGCTTCACACCCAAATCCTCTTTCTGTTTAAACTCTAGCAAAGTGAGTGTTAGTTTTAGTCGTTAGGCTGCTATTGAAGTAAGATTTGCGAAGGGACTATCAGAATCCCTTGGTGTACTTAAAAAATCCAAATGACCCGGTTAAGACCTGAGAGTGCTGTTACATCAGATCACACTTAGTGAAATGCATAAGCATTTGTCTTAGGAATTAAGAATAGCCATTTAATTCGACTGCTCCTTCGGTTTATAACAGGGCTTGATAGTAAATATATAGAACCAAATATACCTAGTTATTTTTATTACAATATCTGTTCATTCGGTATACCAAACTTCACCAGGGACCTCAGGATCGCGTCATCTTTAACACAAAAAGCAATGCACTATTCCGAATGGGACGAAAATCCATATGAACATACCTTTTAACAAATATGCAAATGATTAATTTTGACAATCACTGATTGAATTGTTGAAAGTCCAGTCTACAATGTAGAATCCAAATGGTGTGTAAGACAAAGGACATATCTATGCTAAGACATAACTTTCTTGCTAATGTGGCTGTACAACCCCCGTGGATTGGCTAATGTCTCACGGATGAATTTGTGAACTGTTTGAACAGATACCCTCAATGGGACTAAAGCAGTGCTTCTTAAACTAAGGGTCAGGACCTCAAATGAGAGCGTGACACTCAGCTGGAGTTTCCAAAAATTTCAGGATTTTTAATAAGTCTTTTTGCATAAAGTAACTTGAATTTACAACAATTATTAAAACTGCAATATAATGTCTTTGACTTTTTTCTACAACTTATTCATGTGAGACGACGCGTTTTCGTCTTTTAAAACCATACAATCAAAATATAGATCAAATCTAAAGAATATTTAGGAAGTACTTCGACAGTGTCGACTATTTTTACAATATTTAATAGAATAATTAAAAAATTAAGCACATCCACATGATACTTTAATCTTGTATATACCATTGTTAATAAAAAGTGGTGGTCTCTGAAATGAACTCAAAATGACTACACTTAATAAGCAGATAATAGTTAACGTATAATTTACCGTGTAGTTACACTATATAATGCTTATTTTTATTTTGTTACTTAGTTAAAATTTCTACATCGTTATATTCAAAGTAAAAACTTATTGCGGTTTTTTTATTACTACAAAACAATAATATATTTCAAATAAAACACGCATAGAAAAATCCTAGCGTGTGTAAACTTTGCGCAATACTTATGGGGTTGTACAAAATTTTTGTACAAAAAATTGAGTCGCCAAACCCAAAAAGTTCAAGATGTCCTGGACTAAAGGAATTAAGATGGTCAATTCACACGATCGCTTGATATTTGGTTCAGGAGACATGCTATATTTTGACAATACTTGCTGGAGTAGTTGAATTGTAGCCTTTAAGAGTGTTAAGAAGGCAGAGGTCGATCAAGAACTACAACAAAAAACGGGAACAGAGTGGTCCTCCAATAGAAGCTCACATACCGCATTGCGTATTTATCAATGATCTAACTTATAACCGGAGCACCAATTATTTCAAACAATAATCGATAAAATAATCAGCAAGTGAAGGCTGAAGTCACAGAGGTCATTCGTCCCTGTATTTAAATAATTCTAGTGATATAATACTACAACTACAACAGGACAGATGCACGTTTGGGAGCGCACAAGCGTAAAATCTTGATTGTCTCCTTCCATCTGTCAAGCATAAAGGTAGATTTGTCATGATGTGGGCAGCCGTGTCATGGGTTTCTGTTACACCAATTGTAAATCTGAAAGGAATGATCACTGGGGAGAAGTATAGAGAACTCTTAGCTGACCAGGTCCATCCTATGAACCAAACCTTGTTTTCTGTAGGAGATGGAACTTTCCAGGATGATAATGCACCAACCCATACAATGAGACTTATCCAATCATGGTTTGATAAACACAAGAATGAAGTTAAACATCTACCTTGGCCCGCATAGTCAACCAACCTCAATGAACCGTTGTGGTCTATTTTAGAGCGTTCAATACGGAATTGTATCCTCCACCGGCATCTGTCCTAGAACATTCAAAATATCTCCATGGAGAATGGTGCAATATTCCCCTATAAACTATCCAGCACTTGTATGAATCGATTCCTAAGCGAATCCAAGCTGTATTACATGTTAAAGGTGGTCCTATACCATACTAATAATTTTAAAGTGTTTCCATTATTTTGATAACCACCTGTATGTATATGATACGTGAAATGAAAGATAGATATCGGATTGATTTGATTTGATTTTAATTTGCATCTCACACTGAAGAAATACAAGGGCTATTGGCGATGGACCCCATAATGTTTAACCTCGTTCAGTTGAAAACGATATCACCAGAGCTGACGCTCTCTTGTCTAAACTTCAACAACAAGCCAACTGAACGAGTTTGAGGCTCGACTAATTAAACGTACATTAGACTAACTAGTTCTAGATTATAAACCTGCGATTTGTCAACACCGGCCACGAGTATAGAAACTAGATAATATTCACTGTTAAACTAAATAGAAATAATATATAATTTGTTGGTGTCATTTTCTTCTATATTTAACTTACCTTTAACTTCTACTTGATAATTGTGGAATATTTTTTTCTATTTGCATTTAATATGAAAGGATTTAATTACTTTAAACTTATTTCAAACATTTCATTACTTTTCATTTCCTGTATCTCAAATAATAGTTAAAAACCAATTTTTGCAACAACAGTTGCTTCATAATTATTTCTGAAAATTAATAGCCCGAAAAGAAACCACTCTTTTGCCACAAGAAATCGAAACAACTATAAAAAAAGCTACAAATAAATCACAGCAATCCAAAAGAAAAACAATTTTAACATCCGAATACACCATGTATATCCCCTCCGATTGTTTCATATAATACTGCCAGTTTCGGTACACAAAATCTCATCCAAGCCCATTGTGTACTACAAGAATCGCAACAAACCCTTCTGTTATGACAGCTGTAGCAATACAAAAAAAGTGGAGAAAGAAAAGAAATCACAAATCCCTCACTGGTGAAATGGTTCGGAAAAGACGTACATCTCCGTAACCGCCGTACTGACCAGACTCCAGCGTTGAGGGAGCCAAGCTCTTGGAACGGGTCCAAAGTCTTTTGTTCTTTACAGAGCTTACATCTCAAATCCGACTCAAGAAGCATTTCATGCTTATTAAAGAGCTTAAATGTAGAATTTAACGGTGAGTTTACTATACAGAGAATGGATAATGGACTGCGAGGCTTCTAAATTTAAGCAAATGTACATTTTATGATCAATAATTATTTGCGCATTAGCATCGAGGATGTTCCGCTTTCTAGGTGACTTTTCATCGCGAACAGTGAGATCAAAAACTTTGCGGAGTTCTAAGCTTATAAGATAATCATTTATGCAAATTGTTACTATTATTTTATTTTCGTTGTTCCAAGCTTTGCAATCAATAATCTCGACCATATTTATTAAACCAAGATATTCAGTTTACAAAAGCATACAGAATTTTCATTTAAATATAATATTTACATTCTCGAAATAATGAATTTCGAATACTAGCATATCGTTTTAAATTTTCGAATTTACGCACTACAAAGACTTAAATAAATAGCCTGCTTAATTAGTTTAACTATTGAATAAATTTCACTCCAATTTTACTGCGAATCTGATGTCAAATTATGAAAAAACATGCGTTTATTTTTTAAAGTTATACATAATTTAATTTTCAAGCTGTAACACCTAAATTCTAAATTTAAAATAAATTATAAACAGTTTCAGTAAACGAATTCCTGCACAACCTCCTGATTCAACCTAGAATAACAAAAGAGGAATCATGACATTTGTCTATTTATATCAGGATAATATAATTGCTCAAGAAATCAGAATAGATATTTTAATGCAAATCTGTAGAAAGAGCAAATTGTTATAAACATGATTCATTAAAATTTAACTTGGCATTTGGTTGTTTAAAATACAAAAATATTCAATGCAATATTTAAGGAATTTTTTTTACAGATTCTAGATAAAATATATTTCTAGACAAAATATAATGTATAATAATCTTTCACAAAATTAGTTTTCTAACCCTATTTTTAAAACATAAATTTTCTTTTAAAAAGGTACAATATTTTGAACTTAAATATTAATATTTAATATTAAGTTTTCTAAAAACAGTTACAATTAAAATTCTTCTATGAATTTTTCTTTTAGGAAGACTACAACTGTATATCACTTCCAAAGTGCTTTTTTTACTTAAAGAGTTCCAATACTAGCTTCCAGTCTTTTTTTTTAATTTGAAAGTCATTAAATAGTTAATTAAAAGTAGTCAATTTGATTAAAATTAAACTTATTCATAATACAATTAGAGTTCTTAAAAGTTTATTTTAAAATAGACAAAAAACAGTTATATTTCCAGCAAAACATGAAATTTTTGTTACTCTTTTGAATAAATCATAAAGAATTTGCGAGCAAAACCAAGACTCGTAAAACTTACTCTAAAAGAATCGTAAAACACTCTCTTAATAAAATATGAAGAAAATATCAATATTTTATTAGTAAAAAGCTTTATATTGCGCAGTATTCTTCTTAGTTTATAAAAAAAACATGCAAAATGGTGTAGACTGTTTCTAAATAATATAAAAAAAGGAAATAATTTCTTAAAGCTTCATATAAAGACTTGAATACTAAAACACAATTTCATTTCATCGAAGTTTTGAAGAATGTAAGAATCAGTTTGTTGTTTATCTCACTTTACTTTCCCTATTTTTTTTATCATTCGCTTCCCCCAAAAATCTAAAAAAAATATTGGGGAAATATATGAATTACATTAAATATGGTTGAAAGAATACATTTTTAACATCCTTTTATAAGCTTCACTTATATGTAACGGAATCTTTGTACTCAATTTTTACCCACTTTAAAAGGCCAGATTAATTCGAAATTTTGCTCACTTGTCCTGGACCGATGACAATTCAATAATTTAAAAATTTTGTCCCATTGTCCTGATCAGGATCATCAGGATTAACGATTTCCCATTTCCAGATCCCATCCCGCATCTGGCGACAAAATTCAGGTCCCATTTTTAAATTAGGTGACTAAAAGATTAAGTTACAAATTAGTTTGATTAACTATAAAGGGCTGTTTCTTAGTTGTTGTTTTTTTAAATATAATTTATTATCTTAAAAGTAGGAAAAATATACAAAGTGGAAGATGAGAATATATTAACATAGCATTTTATTAATATAGTATTCTTCATGTTATTTATCGCTATCACTCTTCATGCTATTCTCCGCTATCACTTTCCATGTTATTCCTCATTGTCACTCTTAGGTCTCCTAATGCGCATTTTCATCACTCAGATAATTTTTTATTCAATTATAACAAAATAATTATTTATAAATGTCAGATGACATAGCATTTTGTTCACTAGAAAAATGTTCTTAAAGAGTTAATTAATCCCAAAAATCATTCCTAATTTACAATATATTAAATTAAATTTTTCAAACATGCACGTAATATTAATTTCAGTCGAAAGCCCTTTCAAGAATAATTGCGTAGGCATTTTATAAATAAAAATGAGAAACTGCATCAGACACACTTCCTACATGTAGCAATAATCATTGAACCAAATTGACAACTTTCAACATTTCTGGTGGGAAAATTCAGATTTATTTTTTACTCTCTCTATCATTTATTTTTGCTTCCTGTCCTATTTTATATTCTTCTGAAACATGCCACTTTCCGAAGAATATGCAGAAATCATTAAGTTATCACCGTTGAAAAATGTGAGAACTTTGATATATAGATATATAACAAGACTCAAACAATGGTAATCTGGAAACTTTCCCTCTATAATTAGAAATAAATGTCACTCAAGAAAGTTCTTGAAAAAAGTTTCTAAAATATAAAGTTTTTATGTAAAAGACCTTATTATATATCGAAAGACATCTCTATTGTACAGCTAAATCTCTTTACATAAAAACACTTTACTGCGATTGCATTGAAAAAACTTCATTTGTTTAAAAATATCATGATTGAAAAAAATGCATTCAATTTTATTTCCTCTGTCTTTTTAATAAAATAAACTTGTCTCTTTATTGGGTACAATATTTTAAAATTATAATTAGTCCACTTTATGGTATATACATATAACTGAAAATTTAATAATCACAACCATCGTTAAGCTAAATGATAATTAAAATTTATTTGAAAATAACTAATGAATTATTTAGAAGAGTAAATTATAGCTAGGCAAAATTATTTCAAAAATAAAAAAATGGAATTCTCGAATAAAACTATTACATTTTAAATAAGTGTGAAAAGAGTATTTATTTATATAGTTCTATCAATGCAGTAGAATAGCCCTACAAATTTGTAAAATTCAACTATATCAATTAGATTTTACAAATAAGAATTCAATTAACAATAAGAACAATAGAGTAACCAAGCTTTATACCTCTTTCAGAGTTGACTTTATATAGATAGTCCCAATATGCAACACATTATAGAAGGTTTCGACCTCCGTTTGTTAACCACTTATCCACGCTATGTATTGAAAACTGGTATGTGACACACATAATATTTATTATCAATCATGTAAGGTGTATAAATTTCTTTGACTAGTAAATCTACTTTACGCCAAGGTAATACAGAAAAACGTAAATATTGCGTTGCTTTTTAATTGTTTTTTTATGAAATGTTTTGTTGCTTTTATAATTTACAGATTTTGTTTAATTTCTTTATCATTTGTTATGATCTAATGTTTTTTTCAACATTAAGATCCAATTTAAAATGTGAGAACTAACTACAGTTAATAAAAGTGCAGTTCAGTTTTTTCAACAATAATAAGCAGAATAGTTTTAAGGGAATTCCTTCACGAAAAGTAATGTAGTTTAAATTTTAACTCAAAATAAATTAAAGTATTTCAGCAATCTTAATTACGGTACTAATATACATTATTTAAAAGTAGGTGTAAATTAGGGGTTAAAGACTTTTACAATAAATTGCATTTTCTCAAAAATGTAAACTACAACACAAAAATAAAATTTTTGAAAATTCTCCTCATTTTATACCTTTGAGACTTTGCACACGTATTAACATTATACAAATAAATATTGTAATGAGTGGTTTTGAGTCAAAGAAGTTATTCAAAAATATTATATGGTTTAAAATGTACATGATTTTTTATCGTTTGGAAGTTTTTTCCATGTTACTTCACAGTTGATTTTCAAAAAAACTGCTCGAATTTTTGTTTACGAAAATGCTCTTTTTAAAAATAATAATGATAATAACAATGCGGTAAATGCACATAAAAAATTGGTGATTGTTTGACTAGTCAATTATTTAAAAATGCTCGCATAAACTTTCTCTATTTTAACATTACTGAGATAGAGAGAGAGGGAAAAGAGCGTGAGAGAGCCAAAAGAACCACCTAAATTTTTATTAAAACTGGACAATTTTATCAAGCATTTAATTATTTAAAGTCATTTGCTGTGACCAAATATTCAAGTATGCTGAACACCGTAGCCCAGCGTTTCTCAAACTGTAGGGCACTCCCCCCAGGAGGGGCGTGATAACTCTACGAAGGGGGCGCGGGCATATTGAAAAGCAGAAGACAAAAGATTATTTTTAAAAAATTATTAATTTATTATTAGCTATTAACAAACAAAATACATTCTCACATAGTAAGAAATTACATTTATAAATGCATCAGTACTGCCCAAAGTATTTTATAATTAATTTAGCAATACTAAGTTAAGAACAAGTTAAATAGTTACCATTGAACCCGTGGGCTTGTCATATATAAATTATATACAAAAATTAACACTTATCTTGATCATTTGTATGGTTTATAATTAATCCATTTTCTGCCGATTAAAAGTTACGCGATTCGCTCCCCAATGCCACCGTTTTCCACGCAGGCATGCGTATGCGATGCATTGGAGGGGGGGATAAGAGGAATAAATAAGCAAATCCTCTGAAATAAGTCCAAAGCCTGTGGAATAATTTTATGAATAGCAGTACTCAGAAAAGATCGCACATCTGAAATACGTATATATACGTCCGGGGCATTTAACGTTTTGCCTGAGCAAGACGTCGATATACACCGGTGGCACTTAGGAGGTAAAATTCGTATTGTGCAGTTTTAACGTCATAGTATAGTATTATTGAATTAAATACATCGTTATTGTATGGAGGGGGGCGATGAAAATTATGGTTGAATATAGGGGCGCAAATATTGGAAGTTTGATAAGCACTGCTATAGCCGAAAATAATTATTTTTAACACGCTCGAAAAAGAATAACAAGGGACTACTACTCATTTCTCCCCAATTTGAGCTTTAGGTCACAAACTCGTGGTTGAAATGTCACAGGTTCGAACCTATTACCACTGAAGACCTGCCTTGTAGAGGGGGCTGATGCAAGTTAAATATGTCGAGGCTCAAACGTGGAAATTAGGAGAGGGAGGTCCCATCTCAGAGGTCGTTCTTGTCACGTGACCATAGTTCAAAATAGCTCCAATGCCGTCACCAATAGCTCTCATGCAGCTTTATAGTGTGACGTCAATACAACTCACTTTCAGTCAAGGCAAGAAATACATTGATTTTAACTTTTTATGATTGGTTTTATCGAGATTTGAAGTTGTATATTTTATAAGTATGAATTTCAACATTATGTGAATACATATCATAGTAATATATAAGTATAGGTTTTCTCTTCCATACTAAATTCAACCTCTCTATATGTTGATCAGACTAACTAATTGTTGCTTTTTAAGGGACTACTCTGGAAGAAAGCTCAAATTCAACAGCTAAGTCAAAACAATACAACAATTTTGAAAAAGATTAATTTTAAATACAGTGAAAATCGTTTAACACAAAACTGAGGGGACTAAAAATATTTGTCCGTGTTAAAGGATATTGCTAAAAAAACGTATATTCACCAAAATTAAGTTTATTAGAATACATTTGATTTATATGTATAAAAATGTTGATTTTTATGTTGTTTTTCCCCATAAAAATCAATGAAATAAAAACATTCGTTAGAACTTAATGAAATTTAGTACAAAATTTTCAAGTTTTTTTTAAATCAAAGTTTTTGGAATATAATCCGATATTTTTCTTTGCATTGTCTTTTTTAGCATCAAATTGTTCCATTTTGTTATTAATTTCACCATTGGAATGTGCGTCTAAACAACTGCGTATACTTTTCATGATGTTCCTCAATTTGGATGACGGGGGAACACTAGCTGCATTAGTCATTTCATTTTCGTCATCAAAATCTGCATCAATATTTTATGTGCTTAGAACAAACTCCAAAATGCCTTTACCTGCAAAAAACTTGGATTATGCACACATTATCATCAACTACCGCAACAAATTTTTCCGATTATACAGTAGGAAAGTTCAATTAAACAGAAACTTTCTCAAGCACCCCTCTTAAATCTCGCCTACACATGTGGCGTTTTCCGTATTTTGTTTATTCCTAGAAGGGAAATCTTTTCATGTAAAGCGGTTTTAGTTTTGTGTTAAGAGAAAAAATACATGTAGTTTGTCTGGACCGTTGTATTATTTTGCGTTAACCGATGTATCGTCTTAAGCACTTTCGCGTTCAACTTATTTCACTGCACCAGCAAACTTCTCAGGGGCTTGATACCATTGTCTTTAGACATTAAAATCAACTAAGGCTTTTAACATTTTTTTTAATTAACTTTACGCACAGAAGAAGGAAACGTAAATATACCTTTCCTATAAAATAAACAAAAGGACCTTTATATGCTAAAAAGGAATAAGAGACCCTCCTGCTAAAAAGGAAGGGGATGAATTTTTCTTTTCGTTATGCGAAAAAGGAAAGAGGAACCATGTGCTTTGAAAAAGGGAACCCCTGCGATTTTTTTCATTAAATAGGGTTAGTGACTCACGCTTTCTTTCGTATAATGTCCTCAATTTCTATAAGAAATATTTACAGATCAGCGCATCAATTTAGCGTGGTTTTCTCTGAATAGCATTACACTTTTTATCTCCCTTTTTTATGCCATTTAATGGTTATTAAAACTCGTTATTTTGTTGTTTGTCTCTAAAAAGTTATTCTAAAAAGAAGGTTAAAAAGTTCTGTGTTTAACCTTTTTATACCTAATAAAAAATGGCGTCTAAACTTTAAACACTTTTTTCTCCTTTTTATCCAAATTTCAAAATTACTGAATATGTTAATATTAAATTCTAATTTTTATCTATATATGTATCGACAGCAGTGATTTCATTTTTACTAGACTAATTAGTATATTAATTTATTATCAAACCAAAGCAATCAATTTATTCTTGTTATAAATTTCTTCTACTACACTGTAATGCTAAAATTATTTTCAACTTTATATATATAAAAGTTGTATATTTATACCATGTTTCTAAATTTTAAGTACATATAATAAACCAATTTATGTGTCATAGACATACGAATTTGTATTAATGTGATATTTTCTATGTGAAATGTATTTGAATTTGAGCCCTTTCAATAGAAATTAAGCGAAAACAGCTTTAATAGCACTGACACACGAAACGCTACTCAGACATTGAAATCTTGAAACATGTCACCTGATTATATAATACATAAGTCATATAGTATATAGACACTTCAGTATATACTAATGAGAGTATATAACATACATCGGAAGCTTTTACCTAGAGTAGTATATATCCTCTTATGCATTATTATATCAGTACGAGATTCAATAATTCGTAATATTAGAATGACAGATGAAATTGTGATTGGATTTCACAATATTTAGAACGTATAAATTTTAAGGACAGTTATTATAATTCTACATTTAAAATATCTTTCTACATTGCTTTTCAAAAACATAGTTAAAAATTTACATAAACTTAGTTAAATAAACTCTGGGAAAAACAAAACCATACAAGTAACATAAAAAAAAAATTTAAGTAAATTCCTATTTAGGTTAACAAGGGAAATTTTTATCTTAAATAATTACAATTAATATAAATTATTTTATTAACTTTACAATTAATATAAATGTGTTTATACATATGACAGAAAAACAATGTTAAATGGCAAAATAGAAAACGAATTTCCTTGCAATTTTCATACCTGGTAGTTGGATAATCAGTGTATACTGTAGGTCATCTATTGCCTTTATTCGGAAAAAATTAAATTTTTTCTCCCATATAAAACTAAAATTATTTAATTTAATTAATTAATTATTTTTTTGAAAAACTAAATTAACACCAAGTGTTATCCACTACAAGTTTTAAAAAATGTATTTAACTTGAGTGGGATAAAAAGTATTTTATTAATGATTGAAAATTAAAAAACAAGATATATAAATAAATATACATATATAGGGAGGTGTGAACTAATAGTAGGAATCGAGAGAAAAGTGCATTCAAATCTACATTTATTCCCTCATTAAAAAATAGCATGGAACTCTACATAGATTGAAAATCCATGATTTGTTAATATTTTATTAGTTAATATATGATATAATTATTTAAGCTATTTATTCTATTTTTTCCTTCAGGCACAAAAGGAACAGAACTCACCAGTCAGTGAAGTATACTAAAAACTTACAATTATACAATTCTCATATCACTTTCTATCATTGCATATATAAAGACTTAATAACGAATATTTTTCAAATTTAACTAAATAATTAAACCGTATTTCGCAGAAATAATCATTTATTTTTAATTGTTGATTTTGTCCTATTGATACATTTTTGTAAATATGTGTTGAGTTTTTTTAAAAGCAATGATGATTTAAACGAATACCTGTTAACCCCTTGAGCACCATGTAACCACTAGTAGATATATACTTCGTATAGGGCAAAATCCAAATGTAACCTCATGTGGATACATAACTTATTTAGGTGAACAACTAGAGTAACCAGCACAGGAAATATAACAAGGTAGATTTTCTTTTACTAGTATTTATAAAATTACAAAAGTTGAGTTACAAAATGCCTGTGTTACAAAAATTTGAAAAGATTTTTTTGGAAAATTAGAATTAAAATTAAAAATCTTTGTGAAACTGCTCGAAATATTCTTTGGAACAAAAAGCTTCTCCACATACGTTACATAAGTGCATTGTCAATTTTGTTCTATTTCTTCATCTTCATCCCAAAAAGAAAAATCCATATCTGTATCACTGTCGCATTCATTGGCTTTCGGCAAATATTGTGATACAGTATCACTTTCGTTGAAATCCAACGATGATACCATATTGGCAATAAATAAAAACAAACAAAAAATAACTATAAAAACATTAGAAAGCGAAACGAATGAACGTGAGACATAGTCAGCGTCAAAGGGAAAAATTAAATGAGCATTGGAGCGTTAAGCTCAGTATCCCGAGAAATCTGGGATTTGCACGTGGACTAGAAATCGCAATCTGGTACGCAAGGGGTTAAATTAGTGCTTCTCAAACTGTGGGGTGCGCCCTTCTAGGGAGGCGTGATAATTCTACAAGGGTGATCAAGTATATCGAAATGTCGAAAACAAAAGATTATTTTTAAAAAATTAATAGTTTACTGAAAGGAACTGAAACAAAATAGATTCTGACGTAATAAAAATAAAATGCACATATACTCTGATTATACACTTATATCAGTACTGTATAATGTGTTTCATAATTAATTTAACAGTATTAAATTTAAAAAAAGTTTAATAATTACCAGTGATCCTTTGGGCATGTCTTAAAATTACATATAAAATTTAATACTTATCTTGATATATATAGTTTGTACGGCTTATAATTAAAACTGTATTGTAGCTTTAGCCTCAAAATGCATTGTTATTGAATTCAATACATTGTTATTGTATGGAGGGGGACGTGATGAAAATTATGATTGAAAATTAGGTCGCAAGTATAGAAAGATTGAGAAGCCCTGGGTTAAATACTTTGAAAACTTAATTTAAAATTACTAGACTAAATTTTACTGGGCAAGATATCAAAACAAACACCGTTGGTGAAATTTCCTAATCCAAAATGTAATGAACGAAAAAATAATTCAAATTGCTATTCAAGATTTAAAAATCCTATTTCTTTCCTTTTACGTACTTTTACGCTGACAAAGAACATATTAATATCGCCAACCACGAATCAATTAAGCCTTTATACTCTTAGAAATATTTTTTCACCAAAAAATTATTTACTGAAGTATAATTTGAATCAAATTAAAGCAATAAAAAGAATAGAACTAGTTTGTGTAATAATATAAATATGTGCACAGTTAAAAACATTTCAAATCTACAAAAAAAAAGGCTTAATAACTTCATTTTACATTTAGTCTTCATTTTTAAGCGGAAATTATCTGCTTCAGCCTAATTTATTTATAAATGCAGAAATAAGAATAATTATGTAATTAATGCTTTAATCACTAAATACACAAATATATTGAAGAAAATTATTTGTGAATGTACTTATACGCGATTGATATATTTATTTTTATAAAAATACTTAAGACAAACAAGTAAATATATTGGAAAAAATTAACCAAAACAGAAAACATGACATAAATTATAAACAGTAACTTTGTAAAATAATATGCCTCATAAAATTATAACTCATACAATTATAAATTTTTCAGAATCGGTTGCCTTTGTCAGAAAAATTAGCATAAAAGTCTACAGTTAACTAACTGATATAATCATCAAATGTTCAAAAATGTTACTCTTACTACATTTATAATATTTCTTTTCTATCTAGAAATGGATTTCGATAATTTAGTGCTAGAAAACTGTTTATCTTGGTGCAAGACCTTGACATACGCACGTGAAAGCTACAATTTCTGTCACAATTTGGCGAAAGCTCCGTACTTAATCATATATTTTTAAGTTGGTCATTATTGGCTTTCCTGGTTTCGTCCCCGAATAAACCTTGTCATTACTTTAAAAGTGTCAGAAAAGTCATTTATAACTTTGTATTTTGCTTCTGAAACAATTTTTTAAAAAAGCAATGGGACACATCTGTAGATTCCTAGTTGTGAGAAGATGTGGGCTGTGGAATTCTATATTTATGACATTGTAATTTCTGCGACAGATTTTCAATTATGCTTTATTTTGATACAAATGAAATTTTAATGTTTATAGAGAGTCTACACGCCCTATTAAGCGTGCATTTTTATACAAATTGAATACCATTGGAAATGAATGTAAAGTTTTCAATATTTTGGTAAATAATGTAGGATGTTTTTATTTTTTTTATTTTACTTGTAATTCGCGAGTTTAAAAACATTGCATGCATTTTATGAGCATAGCATTAACAATTATGTGAGAATCTCTCTGTCGCTCATTTTCCTTCTTTCTCCTTTAATCAATAATGTACTTCAAACGAACACCATTTTAAAAATAGAATAAAATTGCTAAGACCTAAATAGCTAAGCAATTTGTAATACTGTGTATTTCTACTGAAATTTACATTTAAATTTGCATACGCAAATTATAAATTGAAAAATCTTAAATCCTTATATCTTAACTTAAGACATTTATAAATGAGGAATCTTGACTACTCAGTTTATCGGGCAGAACTTTTAGCTATTGAGGAGGCTTTGAAATTTTGCATTACTGAGAGTGTCAATACAGATATTTATATACAGAGGGGTAGCCGAAGCTCTATTCAGTATCTGTCTGAATGGTGGAAACAGGTGACAGAACAACAACGAGTATTTTCCAGCTTTTAAATTGCTTGAGTGTCAATATTAAGATCTTATTCAGAGGGTACCATCTCCCTTGAATGTCTACGAAAATGAGATTGCAAATGGTCTGGCCCTTGAGGGCAAACATCAGGATTCCACACATAGTAGTTGCCTTACTTTTTCAGAAATTGCTACCCAGGTTAAACAAGATATCAGCTCCACGTGGAGGTAAGCCCCCTTACATATGTAGTCTGAAGGAAACCGTCCTGGTGCTGCTTTGGTTGGAACAAGCAGTAGGCGAAATGAAACGATTATCGCTAGGATTCGCAGTGGAAACACTCGAGCACAATGGCATGTGGCGTGTCTTAAAGTTTACCCTCCTTATTCGAATTGCAGTATGACCTAAGCCGCTCCTGCCCACATCTTGGCTTGTACTGGTTGCCAGAAGAGCAACCTGCTAGAGTTCTACATTGATTAAAAATGCAAGGGTTCATGGACTTTATCTAGATGTTTCTGTCAATCAAGTGGGATAAAAACAACAACAATAACAATTGATTAAATTAATTAAAAGTTATTCTTGTGAAAAAATAACCATCATTTTAGCACAAAATATTGAAAAATTACCTTTTTTTTGTTTTAATAAGCAATAAAAAATATCGAGAATGATTATTATTTTTTGGAATTAGGTGGATAATATTTTGTGATAACGTTCCTTAGAATATCATCAGATAAAAAAATGCTATGATAATAAGTTATTTACGAATAATTTTTTAAAAATAAATCATTTGTTTAAGAATATAAAATTACATCCTGATAAAAAAAATTATTTTAGATTCAGTCCCCTTTTTTTTTGAAAATTTAAATAATGCCTTTGTAGGAAATTACTATTTAAAAATCAAATAGAATATACTTTTATCAAAAATGAATCCTCGTACGCTGTTCAGTAAAAAATAACCAAAGATATAACTGAGGTTCAGGCGTACAGAGATCTTAAATTCTAATATACAACTAGAGGAAATTGTACCGTTTATCGTTTAGGAATTCCAATGCGCATTACATCATCTTGCAAGCTTGGGGCCATATCTTACTGAGTAAATTCTACCGGAATAATTTAAGGAGAATTCTGATCATTGTTAGACATTGCATAAAGCTGAATTGTGAAACTATATTTGCCATTTCTATAGTCTCATCAATTGATATAAAAATTACTTTAAGAAATCAGACGTAAACTATTTCTTGTTGAACACCGTAAGTTGAAAAATATGATTTGAAATCTTCCTCATCCATGAAAACTATTCAATTATCTGAACACTAAATAAAAAGAGAAGTAACTTCCAAAACATTGCTTCCTTGATGGGTATGAAAAGTATAGTAATATTAGTTTTGTTTATTGCAACATAAAGATAATACCAAAGTTTGCCTCTGCTCGTACTCTATCTGGAATTTAGTTGTTTACTAGCGGAGTTGTTTTTATATCAGTCTCAAAGTTAAATGAGTTACAAGAAAGAAAATACCCTCCTAATAAGAATTATGTGTACTTTTTAATGCCTGTAGAAAGATTCTTTTCTTCTTACAGTTATTAAAAAGTCAGTAAACATAGAAACTGAAGGACAAAGGCTTTTTTGCAGTCAATCCATTGAATATTAAGGCATAAACCGTATAATCTCTTTGTATGTAGGCATTATGGAATTAATGGTAATAAAAGAAAACACAGGATTTTTGAACCGATTACTCATTGTATTTCATTGCTAAAACGGTGATGGGAGATTTTAAATTATTTTGTACGGAGATTTTAAAATGTTCTTACACACACACAAATATCTGTTAAAATAACATCAAAGAGGAATACATTTCACCAAAAACAGTCACAAAAATACTTTTTCCTATTTAAGCGTTATATTAGAGTTCATATCGTTCTCCTTCAAATAGTTTTATTTCATCAAGTTGTCTGCTGTTCATTTATCTTAAAAATTAATGAAAAAAGTCCAAAATCCATTTGAGAACCTTCAAGATGTGAGTTATTTAATTCTTCATCATGCGTTTTCAAAATGCACTATTAGATCTCATTCAAAATGCGCATTTCGATAAATAGCGTGACCAATAACATGCGTTTCATTTTTAATTTAATGCCATCGTTTATTTATTTATTTATTTTACAAGTAAATATGTAAATTAAAATTTTTTTATCATTTCTATTTATTTACTTTGTAGATTTCTTGTGAATATATTTTAACTCAGTTATAAATATCCACTTCCGGACAAAAAATCGGGAGCAATCAGACCAAAATCTTAATTATTGTTTTATTCATCAATCATAATTGCCATTCTCATATTCAGGTAAATTTATCTTACTTTTGTTATTACTTTAAGAATAATCTTATTCTTAAAGTAAATAGAACATATAGATCTTGTAAATGGAAAAACATTAAGATACGAGTTATAATTTTGAAAAACACAAAACCATATCTATACTTAATTTATCTAAATCGATGATTGACAAAAGGAATTGCAATGTCTCCAACCCACATCTTCAACTCAAATAATTTTCTTCAATCAAAACTTTCGTTTCTCCTATTTAATTCCTTAAAGAGAAATCTAATATCAAGAACTATAAGCTTCAATTGATTTAACAGTTCTTACCCCCATGTGTGCAAAAATTTTGATTATTAAACATGGACTCGCAGAAAAAGTAGAACTCAGAGAACCAAAAAAAATTTGCATAAAATGACATATAAAAAGCGTATTCGGTTTTACTCACAGCTTGCTTTTGCAAATATCGAGTTATATTAGTGCAACTTTTTTTATTATGGAAAATAAACGTTTAAGCTCCAGGACACAAACACATACGCATATGCGTACATTTATATAACAGATATTGAAAGAAAATTTTAAAGTACTATGTATGTTTAAGTATATTAGAAATTAAACATATATATTTATATGTATATGTAAATATTTTTAAATCGTTATTACAACAATTATGCATAAATATGCCAATATTTCAGCTTAAAAGAATTCCTCCCAATTGTTTAAATATTTCTTACATTACTTGTATTTGGCAAATTGTTTATAAAATATTTAAAGCTGTGTATATTGTTTAATTAGAAGAAAGAGATATACATATCGTTATATAGCTGTTTCATTACAAAAATTCTCATATGATAACAATATTAAAACATAAAGTTCTCCGTTTTATCAATATGGAAAACGGGGAAAATATATTTAATTGATAAATATAAGATTTGTCCGACAATTATAAATAATGCATTGTGGTAAACTCAGAATGTGTTTTAATTTTATGCTACGAAATACTAAAGTTTAAAAAGACAAATAAGTGCTTTTAAAAAAATTCACTATTACTCATTAATTTTTTTTCTAGCATAAATGGATTTCAAAGCATATATATTTGTATTTTTTCAAACGTATAAGAAATTAATTGAAACGTATTGGAAAAAATGAATAATATTTTTATTTTTATTTTTAAGAATAGTATATGAAGAAAAAGTTAAATAATTAAAAGAAATTGTGAAAATAATTCAATGAATTTATTTGAATTGTGAAAATACCTCAATTAATTTAATTAATTCGGGAAAATAAGTCAATTACTTTATTAAAGCTGTGAAAGTAAATCAATTATTTTATTAAAGCTGTGAAAGTAATTCAATTACTTTATTAAAACCGAAAATATAATTCAATTAATTTAATTAAACTATAAAAGCAAATAAATTTAATAAAATTGTAAAAATAATTCAATTAACTAAATATGAAAGAAAATGATTTTATTAAAATTGTGTAATCAATAAATTTATTAAATTATAACGAACTTAATTAATTTATGAAAATATATAAATGATTAAAATAAAACTGTAAAAATACACTTAATTATACTTAGTGAAATTGAAAAAAAAAATATTTAAGTGAACGATTACTAAAGAAATCATTAACATTTTCGTAAATTACTATTTTTAAATTTTAACATACTCGTACATATGTTACTTAAATAATGCTTGGGTTTTATGAAAAAATCCCCTTAAATATTTATAGATACGATTTTAAATAAAGTATTCTTATAATACTTTATATTAATGAATACTGCAGATTTAATACTGTATTACAGAACATACAATATTCAAAAACATTAGATGACTTTAATAAAGAAATTATTTCTTAATAGATAAAAGACTGAATAATTTTATTAGTTAGTATTTTTTTTAAAGTAAAAGCAATTTTTTTTAACCTTTTAAGCCTAAAAATAGTAATCCTCTCCATTTTAACAATAAATATTTAGATGTATGTCATTTTACAATACATTATATATTTACATTTAACAAGAAAGAGTATTTTTAGATTCAATTATATTAGATTCAATATACCATTGTAAACCCCTCTTGTGTATCCCTCTCCATGAATAGTTAGTAAATCAAAATTAAAATTCGGATATCTTCAAATCCATATTTGGGCTAAGGTGCTTAATTTTTTTAATTAATATTATATTAAATATTAAAATAATTTATACAGGGAAATCCGTAATATAAGAAATTAGCAAATTTTTTAAAGAAAATTCAAATTTGATAGAGAATTGAACATCAGCACAGAATTAATTATAAAACAAAATTGTTTAAAATTATGTTTCAGTTACTTCGTACGTTAACTTTAAAAACGTAGCAAATGCGAATTATTACTGTCTTATCAATTCCAAAAGATATAAAAATGTTTCAAATACGAATTTTTTTAATCTACAAATTTACATTGTCACTCATTTTTGTTTAAATTCAACTGAAGATGACATTTCATTAGATTTAGCTCTTACTATGGAAATCCTTGCATAGAAATTTTCAAATGCTGATTTCATAACAATATCTTATACCACTCTCATATATAGGAATTAGTATTCGAAATTCGTGTAATTATATAATAAATTATTTTAAAATAATTTCAATTTGTTATTCAATGTTGTATTTCCATAAGAATGATCTCATTGTACACCAGTGCAAGTTATGAATCGGATAAATTCTGAAAAAGTAAATATTCAAAGATATATATCTATATATACATATGACTATTTTATATCTGCTAAGTCAACAATACTTTAGAGTACGGCTTTTCATTAATACCCTTAACTATTACTATTACAAGAGCTGTCAAATTTAAAAATTGCATATGACGCAACTGAAGGAAATAAAATAACTAATATTAAAAACTTGAATTTTTATCCTTTTAACTGTCCAATTTTTAGAATTTATTCATTTAACATTAGAGTTCTATTTTATTTCGTGCATAATATGTTTACATAAGTAAAAGTGATGCAGCGTTTATTTATTTGACTCATATTAAAAAGCAACCAAAGAAATATATATATATATAGCTTTTATCTAGTTTTGTCTATTTTTTAACTTAATAATTTCGTTACATATTTTTCTGTTTCTTACTTCCTTTGCTACGCGTCAGTTTTTCCTATAGGACTATGAAAGTAGAAAAAAAAGCACAATCAATATGCATAAATAATAGAAATATTGCAAAACATTCCATTTCTAATTTTACACACTATTCAAAAAAATTTCTTCGAACAGAAAGAAATTTTTTTGCGGAAAACTGTGCAAATAATTCCGCAAGAAGGGAACTAAGAGATTAATAAAAAGAATGGAATAAATAAATAATTTTTTCTCTCCAAAGAGACTCACCATCTGCAGCTACGGCCATCCTACTGGAACAGAAAGCTCTGAAGTTTCTATATCCAACAAAATAAAATAATTTGAAAATAAAACGAAAAAAGCATGGAGTTTGTCCTCACGGCTTGTGGTATCGAAATCCAGCCATCTCTTGCTTCAAATCCGCTGGAGAGCAGTTTCTCTCCTATCGGCTATCCATCCGGGTAACGAAACACTGGAGTGACCGATTGATCGCCTGACAGGCGCCCACACAGAAAGGAGCGACCCCTGGCGGATCCTGAATAAAATTACCGGATGAAAGTAAGACTTCATTTTGATGATCATTTCCTGCTCTTCAGCTTACAAAGTCACGAAAAAGAAAATAAGTAAGAAAAATAGTTTGGATTAAGAAAGATACGAGTACTAATGGTAAAGATTTTACATAAATTTTAAGATATTTGATTTATTTTGCTTAAAAGCTAGTCCCAAGCACTGAGGTCTTGTACATCTAGATAACTATGAGTTTTATGCATGTACAAATTATACAAAATTATATTCGTTTACAGAATTGGTCCTTAAACCATGTTCCACGGAACCCTGGGGTTCCACTAGTCACAAAAAAAAAGTCGAAAGAAAAGTTATAAATATGTATGCAAAATGGATTCACATTCTTTATGAAGTTTGTATAACACGGAAGTATCTAAGGCTTGTCCCAATCATTAAAACTGAAAACTTTATTTATAAGTAATGACTTTATATTGTAATATTCTTAAGCTTTTTTATAAAAGAATACTAAAAAGATTTTTCTTTATATGTCCTACTAGACTGGGAATATTCTATTGTTTATTATCCTGGGTTCCACAAAATATTCTTAGACGTTTCAGTGTAATGTTTCGCAAAACTAAATAGTTTTATAATAAAAAATGCTCTTTTTTATTCATTTATATAAAGAAACACCTATTATGAAGATGAGGGAACAGTTTATCGATATATCAACAAAGTCGACATTAAAATCTAAATTTAAGCAAGGATAGATGCAAAATACACAGAATTTCTCGTAGAGCTATGTTACTTCAGATAATTTTAATTGATCTAGACTACGACACAAAAAATTTAAGCATATAATTTGGTTATTAAATTTTAACCATAGAGTACGTATAGTTCTTGGATGACAAATTTAGTACTTTTTTGTACAGTACAGTGCTTTGTGTGTGTGTGTGTGTGTGTGTGTGTGTGTTGTTGTGTGTGTGTGTGTGTGTGTGTGTGTGTGTGTGTGTGTGTGTGTGTGTGTGTGGTGTACTTCTACTATTGTACAGAACAAATTTCAGTTTATTATTTTCAAATCTTTTTTAGCAATCGCGCGCGCTGTCCTGGTTTGAGCATTTTCAGAAAACTTCTAACACTTGTAGTTTTTATTCTAGTGAACGAAAAATAATAAACTTCATATTTTTATAAAGCTAATAAGATGACCTATAAAATAAAATCATAAAACAATTGTCATTCTTTGGCAAAATTTACAATTTTAGAGTAGTCTACCTTAAAATATAACAGTGAACTTTAGTCATATTTTAGAAATAAATCTTACGTTTTGAAGATGCTGCAGACTGCAAGTTATGGTACAGTCGGGACAATGATTAAAAAAGTCTAATCAACTGAAAATACAAAAATAAAAATTTGATTTTCATCTTTTTAAAACAAGACTATATAGGGAAAATAAGACAAAAAATTTCAAATGAAAAAAGTATGGAAATTTAATGTGATCAATTTTAGCAATAATTTACAATGAGTCTTAAAGCATTATCTGAATTTACAATGTTAATATAAGTGAAGTATTTTTTTACTGTGATGTCCTTTTTTCTTCATTATTTTAAACTATTCAAAAGGAAATTGTTCATTATTCAGAAAAGATATTTATTTCTCTAATTTAAGCTGAATGTGTTCATAATCGAATTATCTTGTAGATTACCCGTATCTTATTTTAAAGTGTTGGAAGTATGGTTTTGGTTTCTCTTTTTGCATTCAGTACAGTTACCTACTCAAATTCAGATGTATTTTTTTCTTCCCCTTTCATAAAATAACTTCTAAGCCCTTTCAGTTTTCAAAACATATTTACAATTGACTAAATTCTTGATTGCTCAGGAAAACTTTTCAATATTTTTTTTTATTTTAATTGAATTTCTTATATGCATTATTAAAAGAAAAATCCAATTTAAATTTTGAAAGATATTTAATTTTTCTAATATAATACTAATCGCATCAGGAGATTTTCTTTTTGCTTTATTGAACACGTCAGTGAAAAACAACATGCCATCTCCGTCCCATATTACTTTTTTAGAACAACGAAGGGTTTAAGTACCTAGAACAATCGCTGGAATATAACAAAGCTGTTCTGCCTGTACAGAATTCTTCCTTTTCTAAGCACAAATAATGGACACAGGCATTCATTTCAAGAGGTATATCACAACTGTAAAGGTTTCCAAAATATCGTGAAAGATGCTACGCTTTTCTTCTGGAGACATCGTATAGTTTGCTCAATATCGTCATATGTTTCGTAATTTCTTAGACTCGAGAATCATAGCAATATTGTTATGGGTTTTATTCTTCTAATTGCATACAGATCCGCTACTAGTTTTTTCTGGTATTTTTATATTATAAATACTTCGTGGTATTGATGCATAAGTCATATTTCTTTAGATAAGTAGGAAGAATTATGTCCTATGCTCCCCTCCCAAAAAATAAAGGTTTCTTTGGAGATCCTATAAAAAGCTTTGTTTTATATTTACAAAGATGGCAGTTTCTGTGATTATTTGGCCAAGAACTTTAACGTTCATTAATAGTTTACATATTATGTTATATATATACATGTTTTGTGGCCAGCCAACCTTCCCCCTTTCTATTTATATATATATATATATAGAAAGGGGGAAGATTGGCTGGCCACAAAACATGTTCAACCCCCACTTTCATATACATTATTTTATATATAAGCTGTTTTAAGTCAGCAATGTTTATAATACTGTAGAGCATCCATACTATTGTATTTTTATATTATTTTATATTTTTTATATTTAACTCTATTATTTTAATTTTTCATATATCTTTTTTAAAATCTATTGTCTGGTTATCTTGCAAGTTCAATTTTTTTCGGTTTTGATTAATGTTTCTCTTGTAGAGAAATTTCGACTATATATATATATCCTGTAAAGCAAGCTTAAAACTATTTCACTGCTCTAAGTCAGCGACAGCTCTAGAAAACGTAATAGTGTTCCATTTTGATTAATTGACTTCTTATATGTCTAATTTTATTTTAGTGTGTTTTTATAGGTTTTCAAATCCATTTTCATTTTTTCTTTACTTTATAGTATTTACAATTTACAATTTGTCTATTCTTATTTTAATTTATTTTATTTTGTTATACGATATAATGTATATATATATATATACGAATTTTTTATTATTACATACAGTTTTATTTCTTTTTCCATACACATATTTTAAATGCTTGGTACATTTTAAATGTTTTTCTTATTAGGGCTTTCTTATACTTAAAAGTTTTATACACATACATGTCTTATACCCTTTAAAAATCACTATACGATCCAGATTTAATAATATACTTATTTGAATAATCATTGATAATTTAAAGGAACACGTAAAGGTTATAGTACATTTTTATGGGAGTTTTATAGAGTTCAAACTTTGAAATATCAATAGAACTTGTATCTCGCTTTGGTTTTTATATCATTCAAAGTTCCATCACTAAAAGTTTAGGGTATCTGACTGCATTCAGAGACATGAATTTGAAAAGGCGCATAATTGAATATTTTTTATATTTAGTTTTACCTGAATTAAAATATACATATAGAATTATCTTAAGAATATTTTGAAATGAAAAATTATTTAAATGCAATTTTTTTTATAAAGAAAAAAAAAAGAGAAGGAAAAATGGTCCATTTTTAAACATTCTCCTTTTATGTAAAATGCTTCTATAATAATATCTTGCCCATTATAGCTTAGACTTCTCTACAGATTCTGAACTAGGAGTTTTGAAATATTTTTATTATTTTTCTGAGTTACTATCAATAGAAATAATAAACGGTGTTTGTTTTAATTTACCTACAGTGATGCATTAAAATATGAATAAATCCATTTCTAAATTATATGTTTCAAAAATCCTAGTTCAAGCAGTTAAGGCTCTGTGAAGAAATTGTAGCTATATATTTGGGCAAAGTATTATTGTTATAGAAGCATAGAAAAAGAATGTTTTTAAAATATGTCTTTTTTTCTTCCTTTCTTTGCAGAAAAACTGCATTTAAATTAATTTTTACCGTAATAATATTCTTAAAATAATTGTATATATATATATTCTAATTCAAGAGGCACTAAACATCAAAAAAAATAATTCATTTATATGCTTTTGCAAAAATCATTGTTCCAAACGTACTCGGAATCTTTATTCTGAAGAAATTATCGGGAATAAAAATAGACAAATATGAACTTAAAAAAGCATATAATTTTCCGTAAAGGGAACAGATTAAATTCATTTCTTTTATCACAATTTTTCACTTTTTAAAATACGAAGTTTTAAAGACATCACTCAGTTTATTTCATTAACACAATGAAAAGTATGAAGCGCATTTGCTAGTTACTCGAGATGTGAGGATCATTTATCCGATCGATTATTAAGAAGATCTCATTTAAAAGTTCGTTATTTTTCGAGTTAAAGATCTGTTTAAATCTTTCACACTGGATTCTCTGTTTTAGGGAATAACAATTGTTCTTTAAATAATTAAATTTTTAAAAAGTAAATAATAAACAATTGATTTTTGTTCCCATTGTTAATGTACAGTAAACCCTCATTAAGTTGGACCTCATTAAACTGGGTCGCTTAATTTGAGACGTTCTTTTAAAAAAATCCATAATTAAAATAATTAAAGGTAAAACCGTCGTGTTCTAAGTAATTTTTTTCTACCTTATACATTTCATGTAAGTAATGTATTGATTTGACTCCTTTTTGAGCAATTATTTTTCACTTTGCTTTGACCTTTTAAGGTATCCGACTACTTTCGGAACCATGATTTTGTAAAAATGTACTAAAGAACATATTTTTTAATATTTAGTGCCCCTTAAATTAGAATGAACGTATAAAATTGCTTAAGAATATTATTGCAATAAAAAATTATTTAAATGTAATGTTTTGATACAAAAATTAACTTAGCATATTTTCAAAACATTCTCCTTTTACGAAAAATGCTTCTGTAACAATAATATTTTGTCTATATATAGCTAAGACATCTTCGAGAGCCTGAATTATAATTTTTGAAATATATGTCTTTCACGTGAATTTATCCATATTTTAATACATCAGAGGGGAGAAATTTTAGCAAAAAAAAAACACCGATAATTATTCCAACAGCTTAGTAATTCTGAAAATAATGTGAATTTTTCAAAACTCTTTGTTCAGACTCTCTCCTCCTTGTCTTATCTATATATATAGGGGAAATATTATTATCATAGAGGCCCTTTTCATTAAAGATTGTTTTGAAAATACGTATAATTCTAAATTCATTTTTGACAAAACATTGCATTTAAATAATTTTTTATTGTAATAATATTCTTAAAACAATTTTATACGTGTATTCTAATCTAAGTGACACTTAATATTAAAAAATTATGCGCTTGTACTCTTTTTCAAAATCATAGACGTAGTCGGTAACAAATGTATGTTCCTTTTACTAAACCATGTTCAGCTATGTACCTAGGTTCATGTTTTGGTTCATTTTGTCTAATTCAGACTTTCAGCATTCCCTTAATCCAGACGATTTAAAGTCCCAATTAGTCCGAATTTATAAGTTTTTGTTGTATTTGGTTTATTTTTACTTTTTCAGATGCTTACTAAAATACCATTGACATTTTGAAACCTAATTCTTAATAACTAATTTTAAATGCTCAACATAATAATCAAGATGTACTCTCACATGTATTCTCAGTACAAGATAAAATTGGCATTTATAAGAACAATTTTGTTCGGAGGAACATGCAATAAATACTGATAGTTATTTGCTCCAGTTGTTTAACCTTTTTTCGACGACGTACTGATCAACGGAAAACATTTTATGGAGGGGTGTGTCACATATGCAATCTACCCCAAATGTCACCAGCAGCCGGAGGATGCACTGATGAATCGCGTTTCCTACTTGTTTTCCGGGATTGGTCGTCCCTAAGAAAAAGTGCATCGAGCGGCCTAACGCCAGATAAGGGGTTTTGAAACTGACACACTCATCGCTAAAGGGTTAATTATACCGTATTTGAATTCAGTATCAAAACAATACTGAATTTGGAAAAACATACTACCAATAATTTCCCAACATATTGATAATTCAGAGTATTTTCTAAATGAAAATTTCAAAGCAAATTATTTTAAAATGGGAGATGTATGCGATAATTTGTGTTTATTGGTGTATATATTTATACTAACCTTTGGTATTTCATGATGATGCATGACTATATACTGGTTTTAATGTTATGTGGGTCCCCAAATTAAGATTTCGATTGCATTAAAAAACACTTTTATAGACCCTGCCTCTCGATATAAAGACAGTACTTGAGTCTATAAAACGGAAGTATATTTATTTCCATCTCTACCGTAATTCCTCAACCCTCAGAGTCGATTTTCGCAAAATTCATTTTCAGCGTATTTCTACGAAACAAATAAAACATCATTGCCCAATTTGAACATTATAGGCCGAAAAAAATCAAAGTAATTTTGGTAAAATCCGTTCTTAGTGGTTCTCTACTAAAAAAATAAACATGCTTGCCATACATCAAGTCTGTAAGTCTAATAGTTCACAGATGTGATTTTTTAATATGTCCCCACAATCCCCCTCCTTTGTAGTCGGTTTTCACAAAAACCATTCTTAGCAGATCTTTACTCAATAAAAGAAACATTTTCGCCGAAATTCAAGTCCGTAGGTCTGTTAATTCAAAAGCGGGACATTATTTATGTATAACATTCCCTTAAAACTTCACAATCCACTTTGGGCGCTGATTTCTGCAAAACAAGTGCTTGTCGAATCTCTACTTTCCAAAAGAAACATGCTTACCGAGTTTCAAGTCTGTAAGCCTAATAGCTCTGGAGATTTCGTGATGAGTAAAAGAGTCAATGAGCCACTTTTCTCCTATAAAGAGAGATTTTTAGAATGTATTAATTAATAAATTATTTACTAAAATAACATAAATAAATAAATCACAATGTTTACATACATTTAATTAAAATTTGACGATAGTGGAAATCAAGCGTGTGGGAAAATAGCTTGTAAAAAAATATTTCATATAAAAATTATTTTCTTACAAGATTTTGATAATGTGAAAATTTTAATTCCTTTACTTCTTTAGTTATTTATAACGAAATAATATTTTTCAAGAAACAAATTTACTTTTACTAAAATGTTTTAAAAAATAGCATTTATTTTTTACACATTAAAATAAAAATACCTTTCTCCAGAAGTTCTATAACTTACAAAATAAGCGTAACAAAGTTGCTTTCTTTAAGCTGGGTGAAAGAGAGAAGGAAAATGAGTGAATAAAATTTATCAGATGTTAAGTCAGCTTAAATTTATTGAAAAGCTTTCGCAAATTTACCCTTTACACGCAAAGTGCTATCATTAACGTGATAAATTGCACATTAAAAATACGTATAACTAAAAATTGAGTTAAATTATGAAACAAGGAATATTCTTATTTGCACTTAAAATAAAAACATATGTACACACATTGTTTGTTGAACTAAATACAGTATTCGCAGCGTTAACATTTAGGTAAAAAAAAAATCTTTTTTTTTTTTTAAATCTTCTAAATCAATCTCAACACTTCTGAAATTTATAGCTTAGCATGCATATTAATAAAATATTTCTTGGAGTTTTCTTACTGAATTATTCATATTTCAAACTCTATCAAACAAGAATATTTAAAGAAGCTCTAAGCAAATATAAGTGATTTTTTCGATTATTTTAAATAGTATTTGAGATCATTCAAAAGTTTCCCTGTCGCTATCAGAAATTGCAATAACTAAGAGGGACATTTCCTTTCTAGCTAAATTCAGCTAAAACACCCGTTAAAATTTTTTTCAGTGTTCCGAAAAATTATAATTAGATGAGGAGAAAACAAGTTAACACATAGAATAATGTAAACCTTTTATAATAATTGTTTACATTCTGTGGCTTCGACATTAAAACTTGTACGATATTTTAAACTTAATGAGTAATTTGGCTTATTACTGTTAACAAACTTCATTGAAAAGGTCATTTTTCTATACAGATTTTAATTCAATTATTTATTTCTGTTTCTGCTATCTTGCTCTTACTGTGATATTACTTTATATCTGTATAGCAATGGTTTACAGGTTGATGCTGTGTTCTTTTTTCTTCATTCTGCAAAAAATTATGTTTTTCTTAAACTTGTTCATATATTCATAGTTTCTTACGTTTTGTTTATGAAGAAAAAGTTCCGTTTTTACCTAGGAATATAAAACAAAGGTGACGTGTAATAGAACTGATTTTACCCCACCTTTAAATAATAAGTCTGAATTGTGTATTTGAAATGCTTTGTGTCCATTTCTGATTTTCTATATCATTTCACATTTCTGGATATTTCATAACCCGGAAATTGTTCTTAATTTGTTCTATCCCTTCTGTTAAATTTTTCTATTTTAGAGTTCGACATTTATTGCATATATATATATATATATATATATATATATATATATATATATATATATATATCGTGTTTCAAGTCAACACCAAGAATTTTTAAAAAAACGGTTTTTTATTTAACGAGTAATTTCTGCGTCTTCTCTGAAAAGAAAACGGACACGCAAGTGAAGTATAAGTAGCTTTCTACTTATGTCCAGATGTCTTAAGTACCCTTCTTAGGGTAAAGTTATATTTGAAAGTTAAGCATGACACACATATGAGGTTGTAAAAATTACTGATCTGAGATTAAAAGTGTTCTGTTTGGGGCCATCTGTTCCGCGAAATAAGTGGAAGCTTAATTTAAGACTTGAAGATGTAACGGAAAATAAAAGTTAAATATTATATAAAAGGAATTTAATGTTAGGTCTAATTTAATAATCTCTACATTTATATATATATATATATATATATATATATATATATATTCAGTCTATATGAACATTTCAAATGTTTATATAGACTGAATAGTTTGCAAAATATTGTTGATCATTTTAAGTACTAACATACGTGTATTCCCCGATTGTAGATAATATTTACATGCAATATTTTCCACCAATGAGAATTTTTTTTAATTCAACACATTTATATTTATTACAATCATGAAAAAGCAAAATATGGTAGGTAACTGAATTATTACCGAATATTGTAAGCACATAGGATTGTAACAAACGACGATCTTTCAGAGAAATTAATTAATTCAATTAATAAATCTATTGTCGCAACCTATGTTGGAGATGCAAATCAAATAAAAGTAATCTTAATATTTAATTTGCAAACATTGAAGAATCTTGAAACACCTGTGCTTAAAGTATTTAAGAAACATTTTCTTGAGTTAATCTCAAACGTAAACATCCTTTACTCCATTCCTTAACACTTAATTAAATTAGCTACCTTAGTCCTTGCAATTAAACGGCATGCAAGAGCTTTCAATATTAAATGAAAAGCATACTTAAAGCGATCGTAGCAGCTCGAATCGCATGTGATGTATTTTTCAGAAAAAAGTAAAAGTAATCTTTTTTTATGAATTAATTTCAAAGATGGAACACAGTTAGTAAAGTTCTTACTCTAAAAATTCAGATGTTATGTTTTTAGTTTGTTTCAATATTTACTGTAAGACACAGAATAAAATGCGTAATCAGTATTAAAAGTTTTTAAATTAGAGTTGTTATTAAAAATAATACTTCGTTCCTAAAGAATTATCTTTTTTTTTTCAATGCTTGTATCTAATTATGAAGTTCCAATCTAATTTATAAAACATGCTACAGGTTGACAGTTTTGAGAAAAACAAATTTATTTTAAAATAATGTACATAGCGAAATCAAAGTGAAAAAACATAATAAAAAGTTTAAACTTATAAATAATTGTTTATAAAAGAATATTGCCAATAGTCTAAATTCATGAAACGTCATAGTCACGTGAATTTAAACTGTTCGATGTAAGAATCTTTTTAATTTGAAAAATATTAATATGCTGAACATTTTTACCTATATATATATATATATATATATATGTATATATAATTATCAAATTTGAATTTTTACTTAATTTTAAAATTAGAACAATTACAAGGTTAATGTCAGTTCAATGGAGAACACGTGATTTCATTTATCATGTGACCGTCAGGAATTTCGTACTTTACATCAGCGAAAATTTATTCTTTGTAAAACCAAACGATTTTTCAACAACAATGAATAACACATTAAAAATTCATTCTTGATTCCAAATTAAATTAATACGATAAAATAGAAAACGATAATGAAACCATTTATTAAAACCAAAAAGCAATTAAATTATTTACACACAAAAAAAATTACATGTATTGAATCAAGTTTAGTTATCAATATTAACATAATTCCATAATATTAATTTCGTTCCAAAGTTCATGTAGCTCAACTAAATAAAACAAAGGAATTTTAACCTGCACAAAAGTCTTTTTTCCAGCTCTTATTGTTACTTTACTGAGATTCAGACAATAAAAAATATTTCTCCACCTTTAATATCTATTCTTTTCACTTTATGTTCAGGATTTGGTTTACACATATAAATCTTTAAAAAAAGAATTTTCTTTTTCGTTTAAAGTTAGAATTATTTTGTTCCTGATGGGCACAATGCCAACACAACTCCATTCAACACCATCTCAAATAATGTGAACAAAACTTCGTAAAATTGTTTCTGTTAGTTTCCGATTCTTTGTTGTCCTTTTCATTATCTTTGCGAGTTCAAAAACCGGTGATTTGTTATTTTCGTTTTTATTACTCAAATATGTTAAGAAAAAATTTCAAAGCAATATTTTCACATCAGCATTTGCTTATGCATACGTAAGCATTTTTGTTGAATTTAAAAAATGGCTTAAGTTTCCAAAAATCTAAAGTTTTATTGTCCATCATGTTACTATTAATTATTTCTGATAATTACTCGTTATGTAACAAAACAATTTGCAACAAATAAGTTGGTTCAAAGATCAAGAGATATTTAGAAAAGAAAAATTTTATTTGGAAATCTTTAAATTAGCTTGAAATGTATTACATCCCTTCTAGATTTAACATTATTTTTTGAAAAACATCTACAAGATTGAAAATCTTCAATATCTTTCAATATTAATATGGAACAGTAAGTAAATAAATGCAAGTAATGTTTTTTAAAATTAAAAAAAAAAAGAGTCCAACATCGACAGAGGCTATTCGCAAAATGTATTTAAATATAAAGCATTCTGTTGGTGCAGGTCTATAACATTTCAAAATATAAGAATTTTTTTTTCAATTTACTTCTTGTTGAAAATGTATATACCGTATAATCCGGCGTACAACGCGCATTTAGAACTAAAAAAAATAAGATCCAAATTTATGGTTGCTCGTTATACCCCGGATACAAAAACAATAACTATAAAATTAAAGACAAAATGAGTGTAAAAAAGAAGATATCTGCATATATCTAAATACTGTTTATTTAAATGTAATGGCATATCTTACGTACTTTCATTATTGAATTATATCAAAAGGTCATACTCGTCTCAGTTGTTATATCTTCTAAAACAACATCGAATTATGCTTCATCTTTTTTTAACCACCACTGTCGCTCTGATCCATAAATTAATAATCACCTTTTGTTCTAACTAGATTGTTAGATATATTACATTTATAAATGAATTTTTAATTATGTCAGATTTAATTTCACAATCCGGGCTTTTTTGTTATCCACTCTCGCACGCTATATCTAGACTTCAAAAGATAAGAGCATAGTACATGTACGCTTCAGCTTTCTTCGTAGAAATAGGTGCACAATACACAGCAAATATACTTAAACTTGAAAAACGCAGCTTGAAAGTATAAGTGTGCGTTATATGCCTATTTGGGTTATACACCGATGGGCGTTATACGGTAAATATATATTACCTATCAGTGAAAATATGTATGCAATTTTCTAAATGTTGTATATGTCTTTTACACTCTATAACAAAAAAAACGATGCACCAAGAAGGAGTTGCCCAATTGTAATGAAATTAAGACATTTGTACCGATTTGTACAAATGATTAAAATTTAGTCTCCAGTGAATGAATACAGTGCATCGGGAGCTACAGTACATCGGAGCTGTGCACTCAGCAGATGTCTATAAGAAGCGATTCTCAATCTGATGGTCAAAATTTCTGTTGCATTGCGATTTAGAATACCTTTCAACGACTGAAAAAAATGCCTCGCCGTAGAATTCGAGCTCATTACGAACAACTATCAGAGTTCAAAAGAGGTCGTATCATTGGATTGAAAGAGGCAGGTTGGGCAAATCGGAGAATCGCTCGTCATAAGGGTCGAAGCGATGCGACCATTAGAAGATGCTGCCAAGAGTGGGTGGACAATAGAAGATTTCAGCGTCATAATGGTAATGGTCGACCAAGGTTTCACAGCAGATTGGGAGGACATATTGATTGTCAGATCAGCGGTCACAGCGCCCGATTCATCGTTATCAATCATCAAACGTGCGACCTGCATACGAGTGTTCACCATGACCATTCACAGACGGCTAATAGAGCGAAATTTACGCTTGTACCTACCGCTACCATATTACAGGGGTGCTTGGCTTGATCAGGTTGGAATCATGTTGACTGGGACTTGTAGTGCTTAGCGACGAATCCCGCTTCAATCTTTGTCCTGACGATCATCGAAGACGTGTCTGGAGATGTTTGTGTTTTTCATCTTAAGGAACCTACAACTCACCTTATGATGGCATAAGTCAAAAGGGAATCATTTTCTTTTCCAAATGTTTTCATGTGTTTTTATAAGAGACGTTGTTGTTTTTCAATGGCATAACCTTAGTACAAACGTTGAGATTAAAGGAAAATGAATCTTGCAAATAATAAACTGCTGTTTGACATTTTGTTAAAAGGAAGGAATATTGTTAATTACAAGCAAATTAAAACAATTTAACACCATAACCATTGTAAATGCTGTTTTATGGCTTGAGTAAAAGAATCTGACTAAATATTAGAAGTTGTAACTACCAATATGTGATTTGCAAGTAGTCGTGATGAACTTCAATCAAGAGATCTGCTTCATGTTTTCTAGAAGTATTAACATTTTTCATAGACGGTGTATTTCTACCTAGTGTTGATAAATATCCAGAAAAAAAAGGAAAATTCAGAAGTGCATGGTTTGCAGAGTTTTAATGACTTGGATACAATATACAAAGTTTTTTGTTTTCCTTCTCGATTGTTTGATAGCACAAATTGTTATGATGAGATTTTATTTCAAATGATCTTAAAAATTAGGAAAAAGCAATCCAAAGCTTGAAAGAATATGAAAGAACTTAAATGTATATTTATTTATTTATCAAATGCCTGGCCATTGACCATCAGGTCATTAGGCAACGAGCTCTCTAATATTTTTTCAATATGGTCCAAACTCTTAAATGCAAAGCACACGTTAATTCCAAAGCATTGCAAAAGAAGTTGTAGAGCGGCAGTCGCTATAGCAGATTTAGCGTTATCCAGGGTGCACCACGAATAGGCCTGCTACGTTACACCCCAAACGTAGCAGGCCTCCTCGTGTATGTATATTAATGTTTCAAAACGCCTGCAAGAGGGTACAAAATTCAAGGAAAGTATACTAAGATATCTTCTTAACTTCAGGAAGAAATGAATAAAAATCGTAACTATCTTAAGATTATTTGTTTGGCTTTGATTTATCTGGCAAACCAAGATTTAAGACCAAGGGGACATAAATAAAATGATTGTTCAAATAACAGGGATAATTGTATTAAGTTTTTGAAGATCAACAGATAATTTTTACTGAAAAAATACTTTCAGAGAAAGATAAGTTTTTAATTGTTTTATCACGATGCAAAATTTAAATGCTTGAAATTCTAGCAAGTCCATAATAAAGAGCAGAATACATGAAAATTGTAAGAAGGGAATGTATTGGTTAATATTATTTACAAGGGCGTAGCTACCGCCGTTTCAACCGTATCAACCTTAGGTCCCCCAAGCTAAAGGGGCCCCAACATGTGTAACCAAAACAATCTTAAAATGTTAAGGGGCCGCTAAAAGGGCCTCTAAGGAATATTAATACAGGGCCCACTCAGGACTATATACGCCAATGATTATTTATATTTGTTGATTTAATTGGCTATTATTGGTCGGTGATATATCTTATGACGAGGATCAACTGCACGAAATTTTTCATCATAAGAAATTAACTCACGTCATATAAGATATATCACGAAGAAATTTGAAATCGAGGAAACCTTGGTTTTTACAAAACCGATTTTATTAATGGTGAAAATTTGTATAAGTTGCCATTGCCTATTTACCAAGAATCTTAAATTGATCCTATATATAATAATATAATTGTTCAGTGTTACATTGGAGTATGTAAGTGTTATCGGTGGTTACATCATGGAAAGTTATCGGTACATATACGTAATATGTAGAGTAAAATGTAAATAAGATAGAATAAATTGACGATTGTGAAATTTTGAATTATATCCAGCAAACATCATTTAGATGATTTAACAAACAAAAACACTATCAGAAAATTGGAAGAAGGACAACAAATATCGGATGCTTGCCAAATTCCCCAATATTGTTATTTCTCAACATTGGGCATTATTTCAAACAAATGTAATATGTTTCAGGCAAAATCTGGAAAATCTTTCTTGCAGTACTCTAGTCATAGATGACAGATATATTGTCCTAAAAAAGAGGAGTAATTGTCAATTCACAGCTAGTCAGGCAACAAATGAACTTCATGCTCAGTTATTGCGGAAAATTGGTATATTTCTGATGTTTGTAGAATAAGGTTATACTTCTTCCAAAGACTTGTTATACGTATCTCACAGACAAGAAAGCAGCACTGCGCTCTTTTGCAGTGCCGTTTACAGCATTGAAATTGGACAAAGATTGATGAGACATCTGTCTTTTCTCAAATGAGAGTACATTCAGTTTTTCAATTGATTGCGAAACGCGAATTAATCTATCGGGAGTACCACTAGATTAGCAGGCGTGTTGTGTATACACCTTAAAACATTTATGTAAAGCACCGATACGTTTCTTATAGTATGATAGTCTTGTTTAGAATCATGATACTTGGCCGCACAAGACTACAAGCAATGCCAGCTGAAGAAGAAGTCTAAACAAAGCATTAATCAAGTTGTGACGGATCTATACGTGTCTATGACTAACCCTTGGGGATTCTTCTGGGGAAATATTTTTGCCAACCAACTTTCACCGAAGGAAGAAAACGTGATTATGCAAATTAAGTATATTATATAAATTCTGTATTTCCGAGTTTTACAGTTAGTTGGTGAGTGGAGGATCGGGAATTTATTAAGTGCAAATCGAAATTTATAAAAACATCAATTGAAGAATTCCAAGATGGGATCACTCGGAGGTGATAGAATCCAGTCAAAGACTACCTTCAAGGTCTCAACAATAGGACTTCACAAGAGTACAGGTATTGTGATCCTTATTTAAATAGAAGTTTAATCTGTTAGTGCGCGGCGTAGTTGATATTGAGCTTGTATAAGATGTAGAATCAGTTGAGGGTCCGTAATATTATCCCCAGGCTAACGAGTCTCACCTTCGCGCTCTACATACTGATCATTATTCTTAATTAGATTATTACTGTGCTTGCTTGATATTTTGTGTCAATAAAATAGTTAGAGTGAATCATATGGACTGATTATTCAGTTCTTCCAAAACATCTAGCCGGGTCCGAGAGTAGACAAGGGGGATTAGAGGGAAGCAGGAACCGCCAAGCATTACAAAGTTAGGTTACCTCATCTTTTCCGTACTGCATTTAGAGATATATTCAGTTATATAAGCGACAATGTGCTGCATCTTCGTGTAGGCGCTGTGCACAGGGCTGTTTATGCGATAATGTTCAACATGTCATCTATCCACCACATTATCTGGAATTCAATTTGACTAAAAATGTTTTAGTTGTCTTAGGGCAGTGATTCTCTACAACTGTGCTGTGGTACTTTTGTGTGTCGCCAAACTCTTGCTTTGTGCCGCCAATTTTTTTATTATTATTAATTATTCTCAGAGAGAAAAAAATTAAAAAATACGTAGCCGCGAATCATTTGGCCATCGAAATAAACTATTCTTAAAATTATCATTAACCATTTGACAACGCCAGAGAAAGAGTTATTTAATACTTCCCAAATTTAGATTTAAAAATTTTGATTGGGCTCATAATCCATTAGTGATAACGGATACATCTGTATATGGATTAATTTGATTGAAGAGGAAGAATTAATTTCTCTATGTAATTATTGAGATTGAATTTCAAATCATTCTAATGGAGTCAACTAATTCATTTTGGATTAAAATTAGAAGCGATTATCCCGCAATATCTGAGGTAGCTTCAAAAATATAATTACAATTTTCCACATCATATTTGCGTGAATTCGAATTTTCCACATTAACAAATATACAAATGAAAAAAAGATCAAACTTTAAATGTAGATGACAAAATGAGAGGGGCATTATCATTTTTATGACCCAATATAAACAAAATTATCAAAAATCATCAAGCTCTAATTTCGCAATAATTGTACTTTTATTATTAATTTGTAATTAATTACTTGATAAACATTTTGTTGTCTTTGCCATGCAAATTATTTTATTTAACATTGAAAATTATTATTCTATGCTATTTTACACAGTGTATAAAAGATTATATATATATATATTAAAATTTTTTAAACTTATTTTATTGTTAGTGTACCGCCAAATTTTGAATTTGTTAAAATTGTTCCGCAACACAAAAAAAATTATAAAAACTAAAAACCCCTTTTTATAGTTAATCAAAATGAGTTGTAACTTAATCTTTTAGTCGCCAAATCTGGAATTAGATAACAAATCTGGAAAGGGCACCTGAAATTAGTTGCCAAATGTGGGATCTGAAAATGGGAAATCGTTAATCCTGATGATCTTGATCAGGACAATTAAACAAAATTATTAAATTATTGTATTATCATCGGTTCTGAACAAGTGAGCAAAATTTTGAATAAATCTACCTTTTAAAGTGGGTAAAAATGGAGTTCAAAGACTCCGTTACATACAAGTGAAGCTTATATAAGGGTATTAAAAAGGTTGAGAATCACTGCCATAGAGTGACATGTTGATGCTTCACACTAAACAGATGAGGATACCCTTATCCATGCACTCTGAAAGAAAAATGGAAAATGAATTCCCCATTTCTTAAGAAATCGTTATGAGAGGTCATCTCCTTTCCATTTTCTTATGTTTCGGCTTACATTTTTAATTTAATAAGAGAAAAGTTATTGTATTTCTTTTTAGTAAAGTGGCTTTTCCTTTTCTTATTTCAAGCCCTTTACATAAAAAGTACTTGTAGCCCTGTATTATACGTACCACAGCTTAAGCTTATTAAAATGCTAGTAACAAACAAATGTCTAATCTATGAGCCCCAATGATATTTTCATCAGAATAAATAGTATACAATAAAATGAGGTAAAATACACAATCAATGATAGAAATTTCTTAATATTTTTAAAATTTTGGTTGGTTTCTGGGACTTGGGAAAAAACATATAAGATTCTCTGAAGAAACTTGTGACGGTTCTATCCGCGACTATACTAATACCTTGGGGACTATTCTGGGGGGGAAAATAATTAATTCAACCAACTTTCGCCGACCAAGAAAGCGTGATTATGTAAATGAAGTATTTTATATAAATAATGTTTTCACGAGTTTGTGAGTTGGCATGGTAGAATTAACATAGAGTCTGCGAGTTAGTTGTTAGTTGAAGATTGAAAGATAGTGGAATTAGTAAGAGGTCTTGGAGTTGTCCAGGAAAAAGATTACAAAGCGCAGATCCAAAGATGTTGATCAAGCCCGATAAAGATCACCTGCAAGTTTCCAGTGTAGGATCCGATGCATAAAAAGTACAGGTATTGTGAGCTTGATTAATTAGAAGTTAGCTTTTTAGTGTGCCACGTAGTTATATTTGAGCGTATTTAAGCTGTCTTAGATTCAGTTGAGGGTCTGTAGCAGTATCCCCATGTTGTAAAATCTCACCTCCACGCTCTACTATTTAATTACCTACCTTAATTAGATTGTTATTGTGTCTGATTGATATTTTGATAACAATAAATTAATTAGATTGAAATCATGTCTGGTGATCATTCAGTTTCTCCCACACACCTAGCCGGGTTTACAGGTAGACAAGGGGGTTCAGAGTCAAGCAGGAACCGACGGCTATCACAAACTTAATCATCATAGAGCCTTCAACTGATAAGGTACTAAAGGCTTCGGTGAATGGAAGTTTTTCAGAATCCCGTGAAACAGCTTTTTTTTTCGGCAAATAGGTATTCCGTGGATCATGATAATGATAATAATGGTAAAATCTTTAAATAATCCTCACCCAAGTCAACCGAGAAAACAACAATTATATAGGAGTCTCGAATTTCCTTGTAGTATATTTACTTGCAATGGTACACTTATCAAAAATAACAAAAATTTATTTTGTCAAGGTAGGAGATATAATAGGACCTAATAATAGTAACAATAATGGTTACTTTTTCATTATTTTTTCCTGAAACTCCCATTGAGTCAGAATTTCTCAAAATGTGTAGCGTGATAACCCTACATGGAGGGCGCGAGCATATCGAATAGTCAGAAGTAATAGATTATTTAAAAATATTAATTTACTGAAAGGAAGCAAAACAAAATATATTCTGATATAAAAAAATAAAATACATATTTACACTGATATAATATACTTATAAATGTATCAATACTGCACACTGTATTTGATAATAAATTTAACAATATTAAGTTAAGAATAAGTTTACTAATTTCCAGTGCCCTCAGTGGTGTAACGGAGAATATCAGGGCCCTCCCTCCCGAAAAGTCAGTTTTGGGGCCCAAGCCGTATTTTGTGTCAGTCAGGTTTTTGATCCGTAGAATCCTGCCTTCACCTCCCGATGCGGGTAGGTACATTACGCCAATAAATGGCGCCATGGGCTTGTCATATATAAAATTATATGCAAAATTTAATACTTATCTTGATAATTTGTACGGTTTGTAATTAAAGTCGTATTGTAGCTTTAGAGTCAAAGTACATTATTATTGAATTCAATACATTGTTATTGCATGGAGAGGAGAGGAGGATGCGATGAAAATTATGACTGAAAATTGGGTCGCAAATATTAAAAGTTTGAGAAGCATTGTATTGAGGGATTTTTTTGTTGTTGTTGTTGTTGCAACTTTAATGAACTTAAGTTAATCTCCGGTAAATTTACTTTTTATTTTACATGAAGTTTTATATTCTTTAGAATACATAGGGTAAAAATCATTTGTAAGAAACATTTTCTGTCAATTTTTATAATATTTTATACTATTAAACTATCCAAATAACTAAATATAACACGATCTCACTACCATTTTCGATATAAAAATAATACTGATATCAGCTATAACTTTATAGCTGATCAAACAACTCTAATGACTGAACCAACTATTCATTATTTTTCAAAATAGAATAACATCTAAAAACTATTTTATTTCTAAGCTTTTTGGCTTTGAAATAAAAAGAAATTCCAAAGTAGCAGACAGTCGGGAAGAAATAAAAAAGGGTTATTTTTTCCCCCAGAGAGGAGAATACTTATTTTGCTGCTTTCGATATGCGAGCTCCTAAAATGATGTCGAACATGTACTACACAGAATATATTTGAAGTTTATATAGTCTCTTAGATATTATTACTTTAAAGCCTTAAAAAGTGTGTGTGATTATAATAATGCAGAATAAAAAGAAAAATACAGATGAATAAGTATTGGAGTATTTTTTAATTTAAAGTTTTGAAGTTAACTTTAAAGTTATAAATATAAATTAAGAGTATCTTTCACATGCTATATAAAAATATGTTCGGATATATTCAGAAATATTGATATGTAATAAACGAAGTTAAATATCTGTATGTATTGCTGAGAGAGAAATATAAATTTATGTAATTTCGAATACCCCAATATTTTCTGTGTATAATATTCTTTTATAATAATAATAATAAAATATTATATTAAATAAAATATACTTTGTTTCGTAACCAAGAAAGAAAACTGGGAAAGAATTAACTGGATGAAATTTGAAAAACAATTGGAAAAAAACTTATTGAAAAATTTATTACTTTTTCCTTAAAAATATCGGGACAAATACATTCATTGTGTACTTAATTATAATAATTTTGATAAAAATTTGTGCATACACACAATTTTTAAAAACTACACCTAAAACTGTATCTACACAAAAAGTTAAACAATACAGATAATAAAATGCACATTCAATAAATATGTAAACATATAGATATTTTCAAATGATAGAAAGTTATTAACTTATGGTCTCTTCAAAAGGTCTTTCAAACATTCTTAATTTAGTTTTAAATACAACTAATGCTTTTTTTATAATTTCAAAATTTGTTTTCTGGTATTTATACAGCTAATGGCATTTAAACTTTATTAAATAATAAAATTTTAATGCCATTAACTATTATATAAATACGAATTTCAGTTACAATTTATACAACAGTAACAGTCTAGAGAGCTCGCTGTTCGGTTTACTGTAATACCTCGACTTGAGCTACCCCGACAAACGCGAACCCGGAGTTACTCAATATTTTCCAATTCTCTCTCTCCTCTCTCTCTTAACTTTTTGAGAGTTGGTTGGGTCATCATCCTTTTCTACCTGAATTAAAACGTAATTGCTAATCTAAACAGATTTCATTTAAAGTGATGTTAATAATCAACAACGCTTCTGATCATCCCCTTACAACTTTAACTAATTTTGGCCCACATGTAAAAAATAAATTCTTGCCACTCAATACAATCAGTTTACTTCAAGCGATGGATCAGGGAGTCATTTAAACATTTACAGCTTATTAAATAAGTTGATCATTTACACATTCGAGCTCTTTGATAAAGACTTTTGGAAACAATTCAATGTCTTAGATGCACTGAGAATTATCGGATACACTTGGATTGAAATTTAGCAAAAAAACTTTAAATGGCGTCTGGAAAAAAATTTTCTTTTTTCCCCATCACTGAATCTTAGGCGGAATTAGTGCCAGAGACTGATAAAGTTGGAAATGTGATTGAAGAAGTTGTCGATATTTGCCAGAGAATAAATTTAAAAGTGGATAGTGATGACATTCAAGAACTAAATATTGCCACCATCAGAAGCGTACAATTAATGAGCTCATAGAAATGCATGAGCAAGAGCAAGACATTGAAGATAGATCGAAATATCGAATGACAGTTAGAAATTTGGCAGAAGGTCTTAGTTTGATTGAAAAAGGGTTACAAATTTTAAAAAACATAGATTACAACAAAGCGTATTTTTTCAACAAAACAAGAAAAAAATTATTATCAAGCTATGAGGAAATTTTGCGGGAGAAAAAAAAATCTTTAAACTGACAGACTACTTGTTAGATATCATGAAACCTTCATCAAAATAACTTTGGTCTGGGATTTTGCATTTGCGTTATCAGATTTTATTAAACATATTTTTTTTAAATTATTATTTTCTTTCGTCTCTGGACCAAAGTAAGAGTTATTTATATGCATTTACATGGAAATTAATACCCTGACTTGCGGAAATTCACCTTACGCGGTTCACACTCTGTAACATTAATCGAGTAAATTTGGGGTATTACTGTAAATAATTTTCGATCTATGTATATATCATGAGAAATAATTGAAACTTTATCAGTGGTAACATACTATGCATCATTACGAAATCAGTTATCGGACATTTGGTACTATTATAACGTGAAATTTTCAGTCCTTTTCTGTAAATTGAGTACTATTAGCTATACATTGCAATAATAAATATTTAACTAGTTCTACGATGTGTATTGCATTATTAATATTGTTGAATCTAATTTAGTAGTTAAAATGGTAGTATCCTTTAATACTTAACAAGACTACAAGATGTGTTTTACGATACATCTAATTATATATCGTAACACAAATTATACTCAAGTGATCTCCGAAAAAAGTCGATTAATTATTAAACAATTCTGATATATAGTGATGAATAATGATTAATTTACAAGAATTTCCTTCATGTATACATTCGTAAAACCAAAAATTCTTTCGAATTATAATAGAAGTGAAACAACGATACCCAGCCAGTAATCATCTACCTATTAAAAATTTGCACATCTTTTAAAATAAGAATCAAGATTCAGATTCGTGTCATAAATTTAAATGTATAAATGACATAATTATTCATAGTAATGATATATTGTATCTCCAACTTTAATTGCGATACGGATTATTAGAATTTATAACTAAACCAATCTTGACTCAAGTAAAACGGGTGTCTTTGGATTTACTATTAAAAATTGATAATCATTTTATATAATGTTATAGTTATAATAAAAGAAAATACTTCCATTTAAACTTTATTTAAGTGCCTCTTTAGCAAAGCAATATCCACACCTATATGTTTAGAAATATGCTACGTAATTAACTACAAAGAAAGAATGATCTAATGTTTGATCATATGGAAAAACTCAATAATTTCAAAAATATTATAAATAAGGTTTAGAACAATATTATACTGAAAACTTCCTATATGTATATATTTAATTATTTTATTTAAATTAAAAAAATAATGTAAATAATGTTTCATTATGATTTTTACATTCTTCAGAGGAAACTTTTCCACATTTATGTTTTCTTCCTTTTTTCCATTCACATGACCTTTTCCATTTCTTCATTTAAAATTTTATAAATGAAACTTTTCAAAAGACCATAGTTTTCATTGATCTATCTTGTGCTGTGCGAAAGTCTGTGTTTTAATATATCTCTAATATGAATTTCCCTTCTTATTTTATCCTAACCGAAGCTGGCTTATCATATGACCCATCTTTCTTAAACAATGAATTTTATTTTGGACTAACTTCCATGATACGTTCGGAACTCTAGGAAGATATTCTCTTGGATCACGCAATTGTTCACTGTAAATTAAAATTCACCCTAACATTCATTATTCAAATATTTCTCCATGGCTACGAACTTTAAAGTAAAGGCCTTTTTTGAATTTTTCTTTTATTGTAGTCTGTTGTGAATAGGCACAATAATCCTTAAATATTCGAATAATATGCGACTTGTATACAATACGCATATTAAACTTTGGTTGAGTAGGGCTGGTGTGTCTTTAGAAACGAGTTCGCATGATCGACATGCAGTATATGAATTGATTTTTGAACACAACCTATGAATCTTCCCATCGTAGGATTTGAGCTAAGAGCCGGATAGTTTTTCATAAAACAGATTATCTTTTCTCTTTTTCTAAGCGTCTTTTTACTTCACAAAATTAAAAAAATCGGTTACCAACACAATTCTTACACGATCTGTTTTAAACACTATTGTACTCAAGGTATCTTCTCGTATTTGCTGGAAGATGTTCTATGACATTCTAATTAATTTTTTGTATCTCCTACAGTTTATGGGATAATAATGCTAACTCCGCTGTTTTGCTTCTAAGTAGCGTTGAAATGGATCTTCTCATCCTTTTGCGCATAGACACTTTACTATACTTAGACACTACGTTTAAGGTAGTAGCCATTGCCGACTCGTGAGGGGGACTGAACTGTAGTGTACAACCTGTATATATATAGAAGAAAGAACAATTTCCTTTCTTCTACAACGTTATAATGACCTTGAAGTGGTCAATGGTTCATTTAAAACCATTTAATTAACAATATAGCAACTTTTCGTAGTTTTCTGTTCCCTCCATTTTGATCACGAAAGTACCCTCTCGTGATTCTATGATTGCCTTTTCACCTCACATTGTGTTACTTTGTTTGTTTTAGTGACATATATTCCCAACCTGCTAGCCAAACTTTGTATTTACAGGGTGTTGCCGAATTCGACCGTCAAACTCAGAGGGTAATAGTAAGCAGCAGGGGGCCCACAAATCAACATAAGACAGGGTGTCACAAACCACGTTTAAACGGAGTAATTCGCAAAAACAGTTATAAAGGGTATGATGTCGAATGAAATGAGAAGGAGCAATAAGAGATAAGGAATGCATTTTTTACACGTAAAGCATATTTACAGTGCGAGCAGCTACAAGTGACTGACGCAGGAATTGTGCGAAGTTGAGGCCGCGCTGATTATAGCACAGCGGTCGTCGACGGACGAAAAATTTTTAAACGTGTTCAAACGAATCCGATGTGTTTACGATATCAGTAGAAGGGACGACGATCCATGCCGAGAAATCTTCCTCTGTAGCCACCGGCGTCTCATACACAAGCAATTTCAGGTGGCCCTAGGAGAATAAATTCAAAGAATTAAGGTCCAGGCAGCGAGAATGTCAAGCAACAGGTTCACTGCGTTCAATCCAACTCCCGGGAAATGTAGCATGGAGGAAGCAACGCGCCACAATCGAAAAGCGTGCACCATTGTGCATGAACCACATGTCCTGGTGTGCAGATTCCTTACTCCTAGTAGCAAATCCAAA